>JBCEWC010011795.1:0-16378 GCA_038996855.1 Solanum aculeatissimum | reverse complement strand
TCTACCAGTGGCCAAGAATGGTCTCCCAAGAATGATGGGGACTTCAAAGTCAACCTAGCAATCAAGAATAACAAAGTTGGTAAGAAAAATAAATCTGCCTACCTTCACCAGCACATCACACAAGATTCCCACCGGTTGACGGACCTGTCTGCCATAAGCAGCCACATTGTAGTAGGTGTGGGGGCTCCCAAGCCCAACTGTCGATATACTGCTAGTGGCATAAGGTTGATGCTTGCTCCCAAATTGCAAAGTGCTCGTGCAAAATTCAACGATCCTATTGTGCATGGGATGGTGAAGGCCTCAGGGTCCTCCTTTTTCTCAACCAATGATCTTGTAGCGATTGTGCTGCAGTGGTGAAGAGTCCCGGCTGACTCAGATGTAATGGTTCTCTTCTTGGTCACCAGGTCTTTCATGAATTTAGCGTATCCTGGCATCTGTTCTAATGCTTCCACCAATGGTATGTTGACAGACAGTTCTTTTAGCATCTCCAAGAACTTCTGGAACTTCCCATTGTCTTGCTTCTTCTTCAGCCTTTGTGGAAATGGTGGTGGTGACTTAGGAATAGATGGCAAGGGTGGTGGTTCTGGTGTGTCCCTGCTAGCTGAGTTACTACACATTTCATCATCTTTTACCGTCACCTCTGCGTCCTTCACTACTTCATCAAATTGTTGCTCTTCAATGTTTGGGTTGACATTATTCCCTTGAACTCTTTCATCTCTGATCATCACTGGCTCTGGGAGTATCAATCCACTCCTAGTGGTGACAGCCATACAGTGCCCATTATTTTTTGGGTTTTGAATGGTGTCGCTAGTAAGGGCCCCAACCTTTCTTTGATTTAGTGAAGCAGATAATTGACCCATTTGGTGCTCCAGTTTCTTGATGGAAGTGGAGTGAGAGTCCATCAGTTGGCGAATATTTGACATCTCCCCATGCATATCTCGCACTCTACACTCAGTAGCCTCTACCTTGTCCAGTACCTTCGCCATCATTTCTTCAAGTTTCGTAACTCCACTGCCTACATTTGGACGTTCTCTATTCATCGGAGGGACATATGGAGCAGGTCGATCATTTCTGAAACTGTCCCTGTTCTGCCAATTTCCATTGTCTCTCACCACGGGTCGATCATAATAATTTTCTCGTCCACAATTCCAACCTTGGTTTCCGACATTGAAGGGCCGAAAACCCCCTGGCTATTTAGCAAATTAGCCTCTTCTTCAAACTCATACCCTACATTATCATACCTGGGTGCTGATTCGACTGCTTTGATCTTTTTCATACCTCCACCTAACAGCTTCTTTGTCAATAAGTCCATCTGTGTTCTCATATGAGCCATGTACTGAGAACGTTCTTCTTCTTTCTTTCGCTGCTCAGCACTCATCCCAACAATGAACACCAAACAGTCTCCATCTCTCTTATACCAGGCTCTGTTATTTTTGGCTACTTGATCTAGAATCCCAATAATCTCGGTGAATGTCCTGGCCATGTACGAACCTCCACAAGCTGCATCAACAATGGGTTTGGTCACAAAATTACATGAACGATAGAACACTTCCTTGAGATGCTCATCAGTGAGGTTGTGGTTTGGACACTGTTTGATCTTCTGTCTGAAATGCTCCCAAGTCTCGTATAGCGCTTCGGTTGGTAAATGCCGGTGGGCACCTATCTCATCTTTCAGCTTCAATTTTGCAGATGCTGGGAAGAACCTTTCTAAAAATGCTTCTTTAAGCTCACCCCAGGTGTGAATGGTATCATACTGAAGTTCGTTCAACCATTTGGTTGCCTCCCCAGACAGAGACAAGGGAAATAGCCTGAGTCTGATTGCTTGCTGAGAAACCCCTGGGATTTCAGAAGACTGACACGTAGAGACAAAATTCATAAGATGTTGGTTGGAATCTTCATGTGATTGCCCAGAAAACAACCCCTTCAGTGATAGCATCAGCAACATAGTGTTGGTGATTGTGAACTTTACCCCCACTGGCAATGGTGGTAAAATAATAGCTCCTGTAGCACCGTCACCATCTTCCTCATCATATCTTGCTCCTAATTGTTGATGAGCATATGGCGGAATAGGGGGCGGTGGTCTATCTCCAACATGGTGTGGAGGAGGGACCACCGGTGGGACTCTCTCAGCGTTCAGGTCATGGATACCAAGTCCATCATTTCCCCTATTTTCGACATTAAGGGCTAGCTCTTGTCGTCATTACCCCTCGCGCTCTTGAGCATTCATTTTTCTGATTGATCTTTGTAGTTCTGGGTCGTAAGCCAATAACGGTTCACTTTTGTTGCGGGTAGCGGGCATGCAAAAACCTGTCTCCTGCAGCACTATCAGACCAAAACAAAACAAAGTAAAATCAAGAAATAAAACTACACTAAAACTAGCACTAATAGACTATATTTTTGCCGTATTCCCCGACAACGGTGCCAAAATTTGATACGCCTAAATTCACACCTCAATTGAAATGCAAAGCGGTCGCTGATCAAATATAGAACCCAACTAGAGTTGGGGTCGATTCCACAGGGAATGCGTGAATATACAGCTAAAAACACTTCGTTTCAGATGTAATTCTTATTTCCAGAGTAATAATGCAAAATGAAAGTGGGATTGTTTGTAACAAGATTTAAACTAATTAAATTCTGTATTCTACGAATCGCTAATTGCTATGACTACTGGGTTTCAACAATGATTTACTAGACTAGGTTTATGGTTCCTATGATATCGATTCTAATACGTAAAAGTTAAGGCTTTCGTGGTAATGATCTAACATACCGACTAAGCAATTATTGGTTAACACCTAATTCACCTTCGAGTCCTTCTTAGGTGCATGTCATCCCTCACCTTCCGGTCTCATGACGTTTTACTTGTAGTACTTACTTTTCACTCCAGGATACTCTCACATTTTGGTCTCAAGTACTTAGACTAGGTTAAAAACCCCGAATTATGCCCCAAGACTCTTTTCCTAATCACTACTCCCCTCTCGGGCAAGCAGTGAATACAGGGTTACCTGAATGCGTTGACTCATTTAGGTTTTGATTCAATTGAAGATATCTTGCGGTGTATATTGTGATCACTACCAACACTACCCCTAAATTTACCTATTTTCTTCGGTAATCATAGTCCCCATAACCCTAGTTATGGGTTTAGCCTAGCATATTTGTCAAAACAAAATTGAAACAAGATGAAGAGAACATGATTTATACTTACGGATGAGAAAATCAATGGAATCACAAATCGTAATTGCAACTCTATGAACCAAACGTAGCAACAAGTTGCAAAAGTAATGTTTCAAGTCCCAAAGCTTTTTGCTCGTGACCTAGAAGTCATAATAATAAAAATTACCTAATAAAATTGTATTTATATGATTTAAAACAAATTCTAGACAAAATAAAAATCGGACTTCGGCACGCGAAACCGGCAACTAAATGGACCTTCTACCATTAAACGGTTTGTGTCACCTTCCGTCTGGGCACACTTAGATTTCTGAGCTTCAGTCGTCCAACCATCAACTCACTGTGATGTTTAACGAGCACCAGTAACGGACCGTGTAACGGTACACGGCCCGTCAAACAGTCTGTCTGGATTTCCTTCACTTGTTTCTCACTCGTGCATTTCAGCAAAGGTTCTGTGATGTTTAACGACGCTTGAGACGGACCGTCTATCCTCCAACGACCCGTTACACCGTCCGTCTACCTTCACTTGGCCTCAATGTCTTCAGACTTCATTTGTGCTGACATTCTGTTACATTTAACGAGCAAGTACACGGCCCGTTAACATGTACACGGGTCGTTGCTCCTCTCGTGTAATTGGACTTGGCCCATTTTTTCTTCCTTTCCACACTGGCCCTCTCTGTTACCTTTCACGGTCAGTCCCACGACCCGTTAAACAGTACACGGTCCGTGAGCCTGACCGTTTAGGGTAAGTTTGGTCCATTTGGTTCTTTTCGTGCCTTGGCTTGATTTTCTTGGAAAATAAACTATACAAACATTAAACGCAACAATTTTCTTGAGAATTCGCAAAGATTTCATCTAGAAAAGTGTCAAACGACAAGCGTTTTCGCGCCTCATCATTGCTCTTCATCAAAACTATCAAACAGGAACCACGAGACCCCGATCACGG
This sequence comes from Solanum aculeatissimum, assembly GCA_038996855.1. Classification (NCBI taxonomy): domain Eukaryota; kingdom Viridiplantae; phylum Streptophyta; class Magnoliopsida; order Solanales; family Solanaceae; genus Solanum; species Solanum aculeatissimum. Next base: position 12,264 of record JBCEWC010011795.1, on the reverse strand, counting down.
GCCGTGGATGGAACCAAGAGCTATATTTCTCGTCATCCTGATCTCTTTTTCTAATCTTCAGAAACTATTTACCAAACTCTAACCACGAAACCTCTATCCACAAGCCGTCCTTTAATCCACGGGACATGGATGGCCTCGTGGACTCCTTTCTGTGATACCCCATAACTCTATCCCCACATGTATCAATGTTTTGCGACTCATTCTTGGACGAGTACAAAACCTTCCTATAAATTAAGTTTATAGTGATCGTTTATGCAAGGGTAAACTTTAAATGATCATAACTCTTATCAGACAAATAATTAAATGTCCCATAACCTATCAAATAAAAGCTCTTTGAATTAGCTTTTTAACGCAATTGGTTTCACCTCATTTGGAGTTTGGAGTAAAAAATTATGGTCATTTTATTGAACCCTGCCAGAGCAGAGTAGTTCCATGAAACCACATACGGGTCGTGGATTGAAGTACGACTCGTAAAGTTAGGTTTCATGGAAAAGTCCAGAAAATCAATTTTTAACCTCAGACTTCACGAATCCATCAATGGGTTGTAAAACATTCTACGGGTCGTGGATAGGTCTCGTGGAATGTTCTAGTAACCTGAAAAATGAGCCCAAAAATTTACGTAAGTGTCCCACAGGTCGTGGAAGGTTCCACGGGCCATAAGTGGGCCCGTGGATGACTTTTGACAATTTTTTAGGATTATTTTGGTCTTTTTCCACACTTTTAAAGCCTAGAATTGATGTTTTTACACCTATATAATCCCCTATACATATCTAATCAGTCCTTTTATGTTCAAAACATCCTCTAAGACTTTAAACAAGGTTCCAAGAAGGGAAAAAACTAGGGTTTCAAGAGAACCAAGTGTGTCTTCAAAGTTCTTCAAAAAAATATATCTAAATTTCCAGATATGTAAGGCTAAACTAAAGTATGAAATTGTTCTTCCATGTGCCCCCATTGATGGTAATATAAAGATTGTAAAATTGTTGAGTCTTCATGCATGCTTCTTTGAAGATTTTCTTGTAATTTATATATTTTATATATTTTCACATGCTTGATGATCATCATGGACTTATTTTAATGAATGAGTATTTTTATACAAGTTATTTCATAAACCCTACTTTTTACTTCATCCAAGAATTGCATAAAAGAACCTAGGGATTCTAGAGCCTTGATAACATAAATGTGAATGTGATTGTGATTAATATGTGAGCATGATGATAGGTTGATAGAAATTTATAGTTCTAGGATTCTTTATAATTGAAATCTAAAAGATTGCTCTAAGTTGTAAGTCCTCATACATAATTGTCTAATTCACTATTAAAGGGTTGATGTGGTTGATTGGTTGAATTGTTGAAAGATTAATTTGATAGAGCTAATGAACTAAAGAGTCCATTAAGAGACTCATAGATTTATTGATTGGAATTGATTGTTTTATAAGCATTGAGTCTTCAGAGAAGTATCGAGCACCGAATTGAGTGAGAGTAAGTCCTACTAGAACTCAATAATTACGTCGCCAAGCGTAGGAGTGGACTAAGTTCGTTAAAGTTGAACACATCCCTATTGTGTGGACTAAGTCTGTTAAAGTCGAATATGTCCCCATCTCATTGTCCTGAAATAATAGAACTTAATTAGTTAACCGAATTCATTATGAATTCGATTTGTTCATACCCCGACAAGGTATTGAATGGTTGTGGCAACATCAACGAGATTGTTGTATGATTACTAACTCATAAGTAATTATTGTCTGATAAGAGAAACTCCCAGATAGGTTCTATACTGATAGTACTCTGACTGGATTATATTGATTGGACAGTCTATGATGGGTCATTTTCTACTCTTTATTCTTGCTTGAGATAGACATTTGACAATATGAATGAGTATTTTCTGTGTTAATTATTGTTCTACCTATACTGTTTTATTCAACCATTTTACATACTCGTACATTCCACGTACTAACGTCCAATTGGACTGCATCGTTTTATGATGCAGAGACAGGTATTAGAGATCATCGACAGGCGCACCGTTGAGGATCTATTCGCATCTCAGCTGATTGGTGAGACCTCCTTGCTTTCCAAAGGATACTCAATTATATTTTCATCTAGCTTGAGTTAGTACTTTATTTCATTTTGATTTGAGATAGCCATGAACTTATCATTGACACCATCTAGATAGTATATTTAGAGGCTTCATAGACTAGATAGTGATGAGTTGATGTTGAGATCCTTAACTCTTGACTGATTTCTTTTAAAACTATTTTATCAAAGAATTGGAGTTTGATTGTTGGCCTATGACCTTTATATATTGTGATTGTCCACTTTTATTATCATAGTCTTTCGCTGATTTGTTAAAAAAATACTGATTGAATGAATGTGATGAGGCCAAGTGATTCACTTGGGGACTAGCAATAGTCTCTGAGTGTCGGTCACGTCTAGAGTACCCTCTCAAGTGTGACAAACTTAGTATCAAAGCACAAAGTTCAAGTGTCCTAGGGAGTCTATGAAGTCGTGTCTAGTAGAGTCTTGTTTATGGGTGTGTTGTGCACCACACTTTATAAGCAGGAGGCTGTAGAACATTAGGAAAGGTCACACTTATTTCATATTATGATTCGTGTCTAGAGTTAAGCTCTATGAAAACTCTCTTTTAATTCGGGAGTTACGCGCTTATAGAATTATGATCATGCCTCCAAGAAGAGCTGTTAGAGGAAGAGGGCATCCTGCTAGACAGAATATTAACCAACCTGAGCCCCGAAATCAGGATGAACCCATAGGCCCAACCATCCCTGAGCAACTACCATAAGACAACATCTCAAATGCTGAGCTTCGCTAGGCCATCCAGACTTTGGCCCAGGCTGTGAAAGCCCGATTTGCTAGACAGGGAGTAGGCGTACAGGATGCTCCAAATACATCAAGATTTTGTGAGTTCTTGAGGATGAACCCACTCGATTTCTTAGGGCCTACACCAAATGAGGATCCAGAGAACTACATTGATGAGCTTCAGAAAATATTTCAGGTCATGCATGTGGGTAATGCTGATAGGGTGGAGTTGTCTACCAACCATCTCAAAGGTGTTGCCAGACTGTGGTTTGACCTGTGAAAGAAGGGTAGAGGAGAGGGTGCCCCAGTCCTGACTTGGACAGAGTTTGAGGGAGCTTTCTTAGGGCACTTCTTTCCGAGAGAGTTGAGGGAGGTCAAGGTAAGAGAGTTCTTAAATTTAAAATAGGGATCTATGACTGTGTAGGAGTATGGGCTTAAGTTCATGCAATTGTCCCGCTATGCTCTGAATATGGTTGCAGATATGAGAGGGAGAATGGGTTTGTAAGTTGATGGGCTGAACAAGGGGCCGAAGAAAGATGGGAGGAGAGCTATACTTGTGAGTGATATGGATATTGGAAGGTTGATGACTTATGTACAATAAGCTGATGAGGAGAGGCAGCAGGACAGGGAAGAGTATAGAAATAAGAAAACAAGGATGTCTAACCATGAGGTTGGTAAGAGAGAAAATGGGAATGAGAGTCACTTTTAAACAAGGCCCTCATCTACTAGTGCGCCTGCACCCAAGAATAAACAGGGGTCTTATATCTTTGGAGCTCAAGGATCTTAGTCACAGGCTAGTGTGGCTCAAGGTTCTCAAGGCAAGACACCTTGTGGCACGTGTGGAAAACTTCACTTGGGAGACTGTCGTGGAGGGAGTACTAGATGTTACAAGTGTGGCCAAATGGGTCACCTTCAAAGGGAAGGTCTAATGTGGTCCTATAAAGCCCAATCATTTGTGCTAACACCACCAGATCGAGGGGATAAGAGGGGTACTACTTCAGGAACAAATCAATTATATGCCATGAAAAGTTTCCAAGATCAGGAGAACCCGCCAGATAATGTTACTGGTATGTTTTGAGTATTGCCCTACGATGGATATGATCTGTTAGATTTAGGTGCCACATCTTTTGTGACCCTCTCCCCATTGATGAGTCTATCCTAATTGAGTGAGCCGATAGTAATCGTACCATTTCCGTCCACCATAGAGGTACCACAGTTGATCTGCTTGAGTTGAATGTGATTGATTCTGATGACCTTGGTATAGACTGACCTTAGATTCGTTATGACCCTGTTGATGGAAGAATTCAAAACCTTAAATATTGAATTGTACTTACCATTGAATGGAAATATAATAGAGTTGGCTTTCACTAAAGGGGGAGATGATAAGTTCCTTCTGGTCGGGTTAGTGATGTTGATAGTGGACTAAAAGTGAGAGTGGACAGGGAGGAGTGAATGTACCCTTATTGTGATAGTGGTGTTGTACTTGTTCCATATAAGGATAGAGATGAGGAAGATGGGAGAGACAAGAACTTATGATGTGAAATAGATAGGTAATGACGTAATGAATCTACCAGAGTATCTCATACTTCTAACTGACATGGTTTCTCCTCTAAATTATCTATCCTCTTTATTCCAGCAAGTTACTCACAAGCCTCCAAGCTTGAATGTTAGCAGAAAGTAATGACTGAAGAACATTTGACACTTAAAAAAATAACACATGAGACATTGTTTCTTGTCTTTCAAATGTCTGTTCAATCGAATATTACTGGATTTATTCAGTTAAACTTTATTCTGATAGAACTTTTAATCGGTACAAAGCTCGATTGGTGGTCCTTGATAACAAACAGGAGTATGGTGTAAACTATGAGGAGACTTTTGCGCCAGTAGAAAAAATGACTACGGTACGAACTATTATTTCCATTGCTGCATCACAAAATTGATCAAATGGATGTAAGAAATATTTCTTTCCATGGTAATCTTAATAAAGATATTTATATGAAACATCCACTTGGTTTATTTTCATCACCTTCATTAGATATTTGCAAGTTGAAGTGGTCATGGAACAGACTAAAACAAGCTCCCTGAGTTTGATTTGATAAGTTTTGATCTGTTTTGCTTCAATTCTCTTTTGAACAGAGTAAATATGACTCATCTTTGTTTCTTTAAAAAGCATCTACTAGTTGTGTCATTTTTTGGTATATGTAGATAACATTATTATCACAGGAACTTATTTTTCATTAATTTCTACCTTTGACAACAGCTTAAGAATTCTTTTCATATGAAAGATCTTGGTACTCTAACATATTTTTTGGGTTTGAAAGTTCATTTTGATTCTTTAGGTGTGTTTTTAAACCAACTCAAATATACTCAGGACTTGATTGCTTTGGCTAGTCTTCAAGAATCTTCTTCCATAGATATCCCATTGGAATTGAATGTGAAGTATCATCATGATGAAGGAGATTTTCTTCCTGATCCAACTTTGTATTGACAATTAGTTGGGAGCCTAAATTATCTTACTATTATTACTCGACCTGATATCTCTTTTACAGTTCAACAAGTCAGTCAATTCATGCAGGCTCCTCATCATCTACATTTGGTAGCTATTCTTCATAACATTCAATATCTCTTAGGAACATCTACTCGTGGATTATTCTTTTCTAGTGGTTCTCCTATCCAACTTAATGCATTTAGTGATTCTGATTGGGCTAGTTGTCCCGATACTCATCGCTCTGTCACATGTTAGTAAATGTTTCTAGGAGCTTCTTTAATATTTTGGAGTTATTAGAGAAGCTTTGATGAAAGAGTTATTATCCTTCTACATGTATCCAGTGATCTTCAAATAGTTAATATGTTCACCAAGTCAATGGCACGACAACACCATCAATTTTAGTGGGCAAGTTGATGTTTTTTGATCCACTGACATCAATTTAAGGAGGGATGTTAGCACAATGAAAAGGTCATAGAATATCCTGTATGATCTACATTTAATGTAGATTATTAAGTAGCATTAGTTGTAGAACAAATGCAAGAGATATTCTAAATGCTACATTAAGTGTAGGATATTGTGTAACATTAATTGTAGATTATTATGTACATTAATTTGTAGGATTTACATTAAGGATAAAAAAAATTCTCTCGTGTATAAATACTAATATTCTTATGTATTTGAATAAATGAATTGAAACAAACATTTCTTAGCTTCTCTCGTGTTTTTTGTCCCTGACAACCGTCACTATTAGGTCGAGAGATAGGCTAAGGCATAAGGGATGTGGTATACATTGAGGGTTGTATATGTATGTAATTATAAGTTTTATAGGCCAAATAAAACATTACTTTTTTGCATATTTATTTCTTAATTAAATATTAGCTTAATCTACTTTAAGTTTTTTACTAGCTTGTGTCACATCCTAAATTTATAGAAGAAAATTAAGATAATGATTAAAAAAACATACTTGAAATGCCATATTTTTACATGTTTCATACTAAAAATATCATGTATTTGTGTTTTCTACTTGAACTATCACCAACTACTTAGAAATAACAATACAACACTCATCTAGACATAGCTAAAAGTATCATATATCCTGTCTATTAATGCATGACTAAGATATATATAATTGATTTAAATTGAAATAATGTAACGTGAAGATATATATATTTAAAGATATAAGGAGGTAAAGGCCAAAACTCCATGATTGATCAATTTGATACTCTCACCAAGATAAAGCAATCATACGTAACAAATAGAATTCTGAAGTAACAAGTTGCACTAGAGAACAAGAAATTGAGATATTATTTAATTCTTGAAACTTTTGTATAAAGCTTAACATTGTCAAAGTTGCATTCACATAACTAAATCTCATTGAAATGGAGCTTACATTCTCTATATTTCTTAGCTTTCTAGTCTTTCTAGTCATAGCTATTAAGCTTCTGAGAGAATCCAGGAGAGGAAAAGGGCCAAATTTACCCCCCGGGCCACGAAAACTTCCTCTTATTGGAAACTTGCACCAGTTAATGGGATCACTCCCTCATCATACTTTGAGAGACATGGCTAAAAAATATGGACCAATTATGCACCTAAGATTTGGTGAAGTTCCTACTGTTATTGTATCCTCAGCTGAAGCAGCGAAAGAAGTTATGAAAACACATGATCTTGTTTTTGCAGATAGGCCTAAAATTCTTGTTGCAGATATAATTGGATACAATAGCACTCAGATTACATTCTCTCCTTATGGTGATCATTGGAGGCAACTTAGAAAAATATGTGTTGCTGAGCTACTTAATGTCAAACGCGTTCAGTCATTTGAGTCGATAAGACAAGAGGAAGTGGAAGATCTCATCAAAACGATTTCCTTGAATCCTGCTGGTACTACCATCAATCTCAGCCAGATGATATTTGCTTTGACAAACAACATAATTTCCAGGGCAGCATTTGGTAGGAAACTCGAGAATCAAGATGAATTTATCGCTATCTTGAGGAAAACCGTTGATCTGGCAGGTGGATTCGACTTACCAGACACATTCCCTTCACTCAAATTTCTCCATCCTTTAACTGGTGCAAAGGCTGCAATGGAGAAAATACATCATCAAATCGACAAGATTTTAGAAAGCGTGCTCCAAGATCATAAAGCTGCAAGGAGTCTAACAACTGGTCGTAAGGACACGATGCACAAGGAAGATCTTGTAGATGTACTATTGAGAGTTCAAGAAAGTGGTGACCTTGAAGTTCCTATCACAACTGACACAATCAAAGCTGTCATTCTGGTATGTATTTACAGAATCTCATTTTTACTAGTTTCCTACAACAACTTTGCAAAAGAAAATGTTGCATTCTATTAAAAGGTAAAGATAAAAGTAGCTTAATCTTGAGACTAGAACTTTAATGCTTTAGAAAGCTTAGGACTTGAGTTTAACTTCTATATACAGATAATACAATTCTAAGATATAACTATAGGTATCAGGTTATACTTCATTCTAGCTATTCTGTTTGAAGGTATAGCAGGCTGAACAATATTGGCAAATTGAATTTGTTTCAAAATATTTGTGTAGTGAGATGTTTAAGGAGAGATTACATGCCCTTCTTAGGTATTTTGCAAAAATTTTAGAAGGCTATAATATGGACTGGATGGAGTATTAACTATAATTGCATTCTCAGGAAACATTTATTGCGGGGACTGACACATCATCAACAGCCTTAGAGTGGGCAATGGCAGAACTGATGAAGAATCCACAGGTAATGGAGAAGGCGCAGACCGAAGTGAGACAAGCATTTAGAGGAAAAAGTGTGATCACAGAGTCTGAGGTGCAGCAACTGGACTACTTGAGATTGGTTATCAAAGAAACACTGAGATTGCACGCGCCCGTGCCTTTGTTAGTACCAAGAGTAGCTAGACAGAGATGTGAACTTGGTGGATATGAGATACAGGCCAATACCAGGCTAATGGTTAATGCATGGGCAATATGCAGGGATCCAAAGTACTGGGAAAATGCTGAATGCTTTGAACCAGAACGACATCAGAATTCAACACTTGATTTCAAAGGGAATAACTTTGAGTTCATACCATTTGGTGCTGGCAGGAGGGCATGTCCTGGAATTTTGTTTGGAATTTCAAATCTTGAACTTCCACTTGCTCAACTTCTGTTCCACTTTGACTGGAAACTCCCAAATGACATTGAACCAAACAACCTTGACATGACAGAGGCTTTTGGTGAAACAGTAAGGAAGAAAACCAATTTACATGTAATTGGAATTCCTTATATGTCCAAATCATGAGGTTTTTATGGCCTTAGCTCGGAGAAAGGGAATAAGAGTGATTATCAGAATGTCAAAAAAGAATTTGCGTTATTTTCTAGGAAAAGAAGGAACCACTATAGTAATTAGTACGTGCATTTTTATTCTCTTCGATCTTCTCTTTGATTGTTTTTTGTAAGATCAGTACTTTATGATCCGTCTTTGGACTAGAAATCAATAAAGGGGTGATCACTAGCTGTTGTATCTCCCTAATGTTCTTTGCCAAATGCCTCTAGTTTCTGTTTTCATTCTGCATCGCAAAATAAGAAAAAAATGACTGAGCTACCCCAAGTTTTACTCATGAATGTCGTTACATGAGACTGATACAAAGAAAACACACTGCGCTTGGCCTCTCGACAGTTGAACTAGCAACTCATGAATGTTGTTGCAACGTTGGACGAGCCAACAAGTCAAGGTAAGGCTTCACACTAAATTTGTCCGATCCAATCTTAAGTTTCATTTATTTTTTTCAGCTAAACCAAACACGCTCAATTTTTTTGAAAAATGACATTTCTACCTCCTAATTTTTTGAACTAACATAACTACCTAAAATGGATTAAATTAGAATGTTGTAATAAATGGAAGGATTCAAAGACAGTCCTAATTTCACTCAAATTCAAGAGAACGAGAGGCAAATTGTACCTCCTAATTTTTTGATCTCCCAACCACGTGTCCGAAAATCATCGGTTGTAATAGCAGAATTCAGCTAATTATTTTCCATTGGAAAAGTCAGTGAATTCTCTATTACACAGGGTTTTCTTTGTTGTTTGTTTAATCTCAATAATCAAAAAGATTGGGCAGAGCTTTCTTGTTGATTTTTTTTTTCCTCTGCCATTTCTAACTGTGAAAAAAAATAGTTATTGAGATTGAATTTCAAGGCCTTCAAACAAAAGAATTTTAAGAAAAAATCAAAATAGAGAAGAATGTCATTCACAGGAACCTTGGATAAATGCAAAGCTTGTGATAAGACTGTTTACTTTGTTGATTTGTTGTCTGCTGATGGAATAACTTACCATAAATCTTGCTTCAAATGCACCCATTGCAAAGGAACTCTTGTGGTTGGTGCATTTTTTTTCTTTTAATATGTAATTTTTGTGACATAAACAGTGAGAATTTATAATAGTAAGCCGTAATTTACTTGAAATTGAGGCGTGATTGTTATTGTTATTGTTGTTCTTCTTGTTGCGACATGCCACATCCACTTTTCATGAAATTGAAGTTTGTTCTTTTAGCCTTTCCTTTACTTTTTTTATATGGCAAAACTTTATCTCACCGAGGACATGACCTTAAACAGAAAGACCTTGTGATATAGTAGGTAGTAGGAGTAGTTGATTTATATCCTGTGTTGTCATTATCCGTCTTATACTTGTTACTTTTTTTACTGTTATTTTTATCGTATTTACATACTATCATTTGCTTTCATTATTAGTCATTCTTCCCTTTTTTGTTCTTTCCCTTTTTTTATGCATATCTAGTTTTTTCTGCTTATGGGACTTGATTCTTGAGACGAGGGTTTCCCGAAAACAACCTTCCTACCTCTATGAGTTAGGTAGTGGTAAGGTCGGCGTACATTTTACCCTCTCATACCCCACATGTGGGATTCCACTTAGTATGTTATTGTTGTTCAATTGATCATGAGATGATCAACGATTTTTCTTTTTGTACTTATGTTTTCTTTTCTTTTTATATTATTACAAAAGATAATAATATGACATTTATTATAATGTTATGTAGATGAGCAACTACTCCTCCATGGATGGAGTCCTCTATTGCAAGACTCATTTTGAACAACTTTTTAAGGAATGTGGAAATTTTAGCAAGAACTTCCAAACTTGTGAGACATTTACATTTTATTAAGCTTCTTTATCATTCTTTTTTTTTCATTTTTAACTAATCATTTTTTGTCCTTGTAAATTAATATTTCAGCAGCTAAGCCTGACAAGGAAAATGCATTGGTACGTTATGCATGTAATTAATTACATTTTTCATCAAGTTTTATTCTACAATGAAATTTGTATTCAAAAATTTCTATTCTATTTAAAAAATTAATCTGTAAAATTTTATGCAGCCAAGGACTCCAAGCAAACTCTCTGCCATGTTCTCTGGAACCCAAGACAAATGTGCAGCCTGCACCAAAACTGTCTATCCACTTGAAAAGGTTAAATTCATTATTTTATTTTATTTGAAAAAGTCCATATAAAGATGTCATTTTTAGAAAAATATTTTTTGTTTTTTTTTTGTGAGTGAAAAATACTGTTCAAAATATACATTCAAAGTCAATAACAATAAAATGTCTAAGTGTTAGTTTGAGTAGATAGTATGAAGTTAAAAGTTTAAATAACTATATATATGAAAATGATTTCCTTCCACAAAATAAGGGTAGAGATGGTCATAGATTCAGGATTTGTATTTTATGGATTTTGAACTTTAGGACAGTAACCGCAATTACCAAAAAATTTAAAGTGATTGTTTGATGGATGTTGAAATTTATGTTAGGTGACAATGGAAGGAGAATCATTCCACAAGTCATGTTTCAAATGTGCTCATGGAGGTTGTCCTCTTACACATGCAACTTATGCTTCCCTTGATGGAAACCTGTATTGCAAGCACCATTTTGCACAACTCTTCATGGAGAAAGGCACTTATCAACATGTCCTTGAAGCTGCAAATAATAAGAAGAATGCTGATCAAGCAGCAGCTAATGAAGTACTTGGAGAGGAGGAGGAGGTTGCTAAGGAAACAACAACAGATGAACAACCAGAAAAGGAGCCTCATGAGGAAGAGTCACAAGAATCCTAATTTATATATATATTTGTTTGTGTTTCTCATCAGTAAATAAAGCTTTTTTCCTTTTCTTTTTGTGATTAATAGATAAAAAAAACCCTGATAATATTTTTTTTTTTATTCTTCACTTTACATTTCTTTTCGAGCTTGTAAACATGTTAAGAAGATATACAGTACTATATAAATTTGATCATGTTAGATAATAGCAATTTCACTTATGTAAATATTTGTCGCTATTCTTTTTGTGCTTACAGGGTAAACCTCTTCTCCTATGCAATAACTCACAAATCATATAGGAGAGGTAAACCACATTAGACAAGCTCAGTGCGACGAGCTCGACTTAGAAAGCAAATCTCTTGCTTTCGCTGGCAACTGATTTCATGAAACTTCAAACTTGAGACTTCCAACATGAAAGCTTTAAGCCCATACCACTGAGTTACCCCAAGGATGAACTTTTATATACTGATAAAACAAAAAATAAATTATACTAAAAAGAAAATAATGAGCTAGAGACTGAAAAACACAAGTTTAACACGTATTTCTTTATCTTTTGACAGATCGAAATGTCTTTATCTAATTGATTGGCATCATTTGTTGCTTTCTGTTTTTTCATTATCCGCCTCCGTCCAAATAGATACGTGCTAATAGGGATGGCAATGGGACGGGTGTGGGGCGGAATCTCAATTTTTTTAAATCGTCCCATTTTGTTTGTGACTTTTTTCATTTTCAACCCGTCTTACCTTGCCCTGCTTAAATTTTTAAGTTCTTTTATTTTTTAATTGAATTTAATATGAAAAATTATAATTCATAATTTTTTTTTAATTTTTCACTAATTAACTATTTTTAGTTGACATTTCAACAATTGTTTCTTAATCGTTA
>JBCEWC010011794.1:0-16380 GCA_038996855.1 Solanum aculeatissimum | reverse complement strand
TTAGCTTCCGCGTTTCCGAACCGATGATGAGTGTAATGATGCTATGATGGCTTGATCGAGGGTCTTTGGGTTCTCTTCCGCCATGTCATATCTAGGCCCCCTATCCGGGTCGTGACATACATAACCCGTGTACCTGAACGTGAGGCCACACTTGGCCTTGACTTCAGCTTGAACTCTCGGGGGACTTTCTGGATCACTCCACGGGGGGCCTCAAGGACCGTGTAGCTGCACATGGACCATGTACTGGTCCATGGAGCATCAGTTGACCCGAGTCCAGCCCCGAATGTTGTCCAATGTTTTGCCCCACTTCACGGGACCCTTCACGGGCCGTGAAGGTTCTCACGGACCGTGGGGTGGTCCGTGGGACCTTACTTGGTCCCTCGCCTACAGAAGCTCACTGGACCACCAAACGAGCACCCCCACAGACCGTGGACCACTAAACGGTCCGTGGTCCAGTCCTTAACCCAATTCCAGAACCTTGTTCCCAGCGTCCTTCCAATTACGGGCAGTCTCACTATTTTGGCCATAACATTCCCGTACAAACTCCGAAATGAGTGAAACCACTTGCGTTGCGAAGATAACATAAAGAGCTTCAATTAGATATATAGAAGTCCATACATTTAAACCCGTACCAAAAGTTATGATCTTTCAAAGTGCACTACCCAACCGGCCCTACAACCTCAACAAACGATCCGTTTTGAATCCAGCCACTTAAATAAAACCCATGGCTACCAAAATTCAATCATGACCAGTTTATCACTAACCTTGACCAACCATTACGAAGTTCAAATTTTTTTGGATCGTTACACTTTCTTGATCAATCCTTGCCCCATTTTAATTTTCTTATTAGGAGTAGTTGCTAGGTTAGCTTCCCCCCATTTAGTAAGAATTCTTGCTTGGTACTCAGAGCTTTGACTGCATTCACAGAGGTGAAAGTTTCTTAAACCTCTATGTTTGCAACAAGCATTCTGCATTTGCAAATAACATATTCCCTCTACTCCGCCTACATTCTTTACTCAGCGCATTCGCGCTTCATTATATTCCACTGCTATGCATTCGTACGCCTAAATACCATGTTCGTGGCGTACGAAGCGATGCTAGGTACACTTTTCTTCAATTTCAGCTCCTTTTTGCTCCAATTAAGTTCCAATCTACTTTCTTCCCAGTAAATCTCCATCTAAACCAATTGTACCTGAAGCATACACCATTCAAAGCATAAATAGCCTCAGTTTATAAGATTAACAACACAAAATCACAAGAAAAGAGTAAGAAATGAGTGTAAATTATACACTCATCAACTCCCCCAACTCAAGAATTTGCTTGTCCTCAAGCAAAACAAAACCAAACTCAAGAGGCTAGAAATTTAAGCACAACAATCCCAACTCACTTCCAACAACTAAACCATGACCATGACAATGGTTAGTACCAACAATTAGCACAAGCATGTGAATGTATATCAAGTAACTTCCTCACTTTCAAAGCATATTTTTTTTCAATTCAAAATCAACTTCCATGAATGATCAAGAAACATAAATTCTCAAGGAATGACTCAAACTCCTAGTCAACTAAACAAGTTCAACTTGACTTAATCTTGAAAAGTATCAATATCACCAATCCATTTCAATTTTCATGTCATCATAAAATGAAAGAAAGTCCCCAAAACACACAAATATATACAATGAACAAGGGACAAGGACTCAAACACTCACACATAATAAAAATACATCTCATGCACACAAATGCCACACCATAGGGTTGCCCCAATTTTAAATCAACATTGGTTCAACTTCATCTGGTTAGAAATCCCAAAGGGCTTTTCAAGCTTGTAATGTAGGATTAGGGTAGGGTAGGATACAATTTGGATAGTAGTGACTAATCCTCCTTAAACTCTACACATGACATTAATTTCTTTTCAACTTTTCCACTCTTTTCTTCATATTTCACACCAATGCACATTTAACCCATCTTTTTCAACTTAGATGTCCCACTTGCAACCTTTTTCAACTCTTTGGAGGATTCTTTTCATTCAAGCACTTTTTCTTCTTTTTCTTTTCATTTTTAAAGAACCCTTTTGTTATCTTTTTTCATCCATTCAACACTCTTTTTCTTTTTCTTTCTCTTGACAAGCCAAGTTCTAGACATCCTTCTTCATCTTCCAACATCACCCCCAACTTACACTTAAAGCCTCACTTATCACAAACACATCAAGTTCAAGGAGGGCTGTGGGTTCAAAACAGGATTATTTTTTCAAAAAGGCTCAAGGCTTGTAATTTTGGTTTCCAATAAAAGGATCAGGCTCAAAAGTGGACACTAGGGATAAAATCAATGCAAAGGGTGGCTATTTTGGCTAAGTAGACTCAAATTAAACCAAAGATTTCCTAAGGTCATTTTTCCAACCAAAGTCCATGAAACCAACATTTCAAAACTACATGGGCATGTTCTAGGTGACACAAGTGAACACTAGGAACAAATTAAAAACTCACCATACATATGACATGCAAATCAATCTAGAAAGTCTCAATATTACTCTCAAGTCAAGTAGAAGGGGCTTATTTATAAATATATCCATCGAGAAAGTAAGAGTAAAAAAAAGAGTCAAAGTGTTGTCCCTAAAATCATTCTAAAACCAGTTCAACGAAACATAGGAGGGGTATGCCTTTTTCACAATACAAAATACTTGACTCAATATATTGGCACCAAACAAGTCACAATCTACCAATTAAGCTCCAACTAGATTCAATGGCTACTCAGACTTCACCTAAGACAACAACCAACACACTCAATTAAGAAATTTTCATGATACACATGATACCTTTGATGAGTAAGAATAGAGAAAGAGTTTGGCATACATACCTTAGATTTGAGAAACAAACATATGAACAAGAAGTTAGAGCTTTTTCTTAAAAAGATTTTGAGAGAATTTGTTTTTGACAATTGTTTACCTCAAAGGCTTCACTATTTGCTCTTTGATCGTGCTATCTTTTTCTGAAAATGTGAGACAAAGTCTCAAGAGACTTGTCTTTTCATTTACTACACCTTGTCAATGATTCGCGTACGCAGATGCAAGGTTGTATTTGCACCACTCTGCCTTTTTCACACACTCTACATTCTCAGACTGAAGGGTGCGTCCACGATGAGTCAACAAAGTTGACTTTCGCATTCGCGGACCTTTGTTCCGCATTTGTGGAGTTCAAGTGAGTACCAGACTTGGGCTAGTTTCTATAATTTTTGGCGGTCGCAGGCCCACTTTGGTGGTCCATCCTTCAGCAATAAGCGATGCCTTGGCCCAAATATGCGGTCAAAATGGCCCCTAACTCATCCTTTTGTCTTTTTGATGGTGTTTCCGCCCAAATCATCAACTGCAATCAACATATAATCCCAAACTTGTGAAAAACCACTACCAAAGACTTGAAAACTGCGAGGATTAGCCAAAACTAAAAAATAAAATTAAGAAGCTACACTAAAAATTAAAAATACAAAAAATTAAACTAAAGAATTAAAATTTGAACAAAATTGGTTGATGACCTTTTTTGTATTTCTATTTTGAGGTAATGAGCCTTCTTCCTAATTTTAAGATAATCTTCTGGTTGAGCACATGGGTTTTCACAATTCTTGGCCTTCAAGCGAGTGACACTCTCAACTTCAAATGAGCTAAATTTGCTATTGATGATCTCCATGGATTTTTCTTTCTTTAGTATCATTCCCTCAATATCGACCTCTTGGATGATTATTGACTTTGATGGCATGCATTCACCCCAAATTTCCTTAACATTTAGTACCGTGTCTTTTTCTTGAGACTCTAACTCCTAGTTGTTGACAAGTGGACAAGGAGTTTTACTTACTTTATTGATTCTTATCAGGTTGACCTTCAAAGTATCAAGTTCAACTCCAAATTAGGCTAACTCAAAGCATCTTGCAACGAGCAATCATTAGAACTCATCCCTCATGTTGAGCAATAGGCTCCTTTGGGCCATATAATTAATAAGTGTTAGAAATAAGTCCATGATCCAACTTTCACTCAAAACACCCATTTCTCCATTTCACATGCTTAATACCAATTTGCTCAATATAAAGTCCTCCACTTTGAAGAATATAGAGAAAGGGTCTTATTCCCATCAAGCAAGAATTTATCAAAATTATCCATAAAACAAACACAAAAAGAGTAAAAACAAGTATTCACAAATCGAATTAAAAATAGTAAATTACAAGTCCTAAATCAACTCAATATCCAATTATTCCTTGGCAACGGTGCCATTTTTGATGAACTCTCAAACCTACTACTCAATGAAAGCATGGACGATTGTTATCAACATATTAACCCAATAAAAGAGTTGGGGTTGAATCCCACAGGGAAGAATATGAGGGAGATTGAATCAATCAAGGACTATGCACATTTCAATTCAACAAGCGAACACCATAATTATTAAATAACAGAGAGAATTCTAAGTTAAGACTACTCTTAAGGAGAAAATGAGGTAAAAATTAATCAAGCAGGGGAGCAAGGATAGGGAATATAAGAATTAATCAAAGCTCAATCGATCAATCATATATATTATATAATAAACTCTATGGGTAGGTTAGTTTGCTTGCAACCATTGCTTCAACTATGGTAATGATGATATTGGTAAAGCTTCATTATGCGAATCACCCAAAGATACACTTGGCTTGGCCAACTCATGAGAAAAACTCCTAATATATTAGTTGATGAATCTGATTAATGAATTTAACATATAAAACCCATGAACATCATACAAACCCTCCACTTCAACTACACATTCTCATGATATAATTAAAGATCTAAGCTAGATACAAGTTCGCGACCTCAAATCATAAGTTAAATATAAAGGTAAGCATGAACCCATAAATCAACTTAATCCAATCAAAGCAATTTAGGGAGAAACCCAGTTGATTTGCAAGAATATAATCAACTAAGCATGAAAGAAAGAGAATAAATTAATACCCATCAATAAATTAAAATCCAAACTTCATTAAATCTATAATTTATGCAATTTAGAACAAGGAATGAAAGATTTTACAATGGAAGCTCACTCTCTTCAATAATCTTAAGAAATTGTAGAAAACTATCTCTAAATCCTCATCCAAAACTCAAAATCTAATCTAAGGTATGTTTCTTCTCTCAAATATTGCATGAACACTATTTCTATGTATGAAGAATGATGATTCCAGGGCTGGGAGTGCGTGTATATCAAGTTTGGGATTACAATGGGGCATTTAAGAAACTGCCCCTGATGCCAGTTGCCTTAACACTCCGTGTTCATAGAGGTCAAAGTTTCTTAAACCTCCGCGTTAGCAGACAAATATTTTGCATTCATGGAGAATATATTCTATTTTCTTCGCCTATGTTCCTGACTCAACACATTTCTACTTCATTGTATTCCACTACTCTGCATTCATGAGCCCAAGCCTAGGGCCTAGATATGACACAATAAATGGGGAACTCGATGGAACCCTAAACAAGCCTCTAAGCATAAGTAATCACATACTTTGTTACGAATGTATAAAAAAATATCAAGAAAGTAAATCCAAGGGAAATGGGGCTTTGGATTCATCCTATGGGGATAGAAAGGGAATAGGAATTTTCACCATCAAATAATAAATTATGACTAAGGGGAGGTTGAGTATGACTCAAGCTATGGGGATAGTAAGGGCTTAGGACTTCCATCTCATGCCATCAACATTCATCAATACACACAAGGGATAGGGAGTAAAGGAAGTCTTCATAAATGCATAAGCCATAAAATTTGTAGGAGTCAAGCTCATCACACATATCTAACAACACCTCTAACATGAGTGGAATGGGGGCCAAGACATCTCCTGGGCTCACCCTCAAAGGTAAATAAGTCCTTAGCATAACATGAAAGAAAGTGGGTATTGTCCCTGGAATGGAGGTCTCACCAATAACAATCTTCAATCCAGTGCACTAGCCACAAGGAGGTGGATGAAAAGAAGCTTTGGTCCTTACATGATTGATCATGTAGGCAAAACGTATATGTTAGTACTTGGAATGTACTAACTGTAATGATCCAAAAATTTTCAAACTTCTTAATGGTTGGTCTTGGATAGTATTATACTGGTCATGGTTGAATTTTGGTAGCCATGGGTTGAATTTAAGTGGCTGGATTAAAAATTGATCTTTTTATGAGATTGTGAAGTCGGTTGGGCAGTGTACTTTGAAAGATCATAAATTTTTTTACGGAATTAAATGTGTAGGCTGATATATATAAAATTTAATCTCTTTGAGTTAACTTCGCAATGCAACTAGTTTCACTCAATTCAAAGTTCGTATGAGAAAGTTATGGCTAAAATAGTGAGACTGCCCGTAATTGGAAGGACACTGGAAACAAAGTTCTGGAATGGGGTTAAGGAACGGACCATGGACTTTTTGGTGGTCCACGGTCCATGTGATGGATCATGGTATGTTCCAGTGGGTTCCAGGTAGCTAGGTTCCAACCCATGGACCAAGGCAAGTCCCACGGACTACCCCATGGTCCGTGAGACACTTCACGACCCGTGAGGGGTCCCGCGAAGTGGGGCAGAACCTTGGATAGAGTTTGGGGCTGAACTCTGGGCCAAGTGTGGCTCCACAGACTAGTACACAGTCCGTATGAAGACAAACATTCCATAAGCCTCTCCGTGGAGTGTTCCAGAATGTCCCCCAAAAGTTTGAGTCGAAGCCGAGGCCAAGTGTGGTCTCAGGGTCCAGTACACAGACCGTGTACCATTGAAAGGTCACTGTAGCCCTCCATCTGACATTGTGTTTCAGTGATTAGTCCACTTCATTAATGGTAATTTCGTAAATTGGCTTAATCCTATGACTCTTTTAACTTCCGTAAAGTCTCCTAAATCCCTAAATTCAAACCCTAATCCTATTTCACTCATCAAAACACTCTTCAATCCTCTCTAAATATTCTTGAATTCTCTTGACCTCCATTGTTAAAAGCATGAAGAAAATTGGAGAAGATCATCTTGCTTGCTAAATTCTTCAATTCTTGTGGTTAATCTCTAGGTATGTGGGTTTGATTCATGGATTTTCTTTCATCTATGAAGACCCAAGAACCCTCCTCTTTAATTTATGATTTGAAGTTTATTCAAGTTATGGGTTCTTTTAATTTTGATGTATTTCATTGCATTGGATTGTGGACTGTAGAAATTAGATAAATTAATGATGCTTTAAGTTTGAATTATATGAAGTTCATGGAATATCTTAAAGGATCAATGTGAATGTCCCTTAATGGTTTAATTATGCATGGGTAAATTGCATTATACTTTGATTATGGATTTATTCATGATTTAAGTTTAATTATCCTTTGAATTGTGATTTAAAGTTTGAATTCCATTACCCATGCATTTGTTCCTCATTCATGGCATATGCATTGAAGTTTGGTTGTGATGAAAATCTTTTAAGGGCATGGCCCTCTTGTTATGGTATGATATGTTAGGGCTTGTGATCACATAGTCTCTCCGTTATGTCACTTTGAGCATTTTGGGTTCTTGCACCACTTTGATACGTTATGGAGTCTTGATATGATAAGCTATGAGATGGGCTACTCTTATTGCATTGATATGGAAATTATTATGAGAATGATTTTGAAAACTCTTGTTGGCCTTTGGCATAAGCATGAATATGGTTTGAGCAATGGTTTTGGTTTAGACTAATGATGCATGATTTTGAAAGGGATGTAAGTTCGATGCATGATTTTTAAAAGAATATAAGTCCTCCAATTTTAAGTTGTATGTATATATATGTATTCCCGTGGGGTGAGACTTAGTACCGAGGGATTGGAGTCGGGGTGGACTATCTCCAAGGGTCCATACTCCTTTCCATCAAATCATGTTCCACCATGGGTTTATCTCCCTAGATAGGGATTGAATTGTTATGTATCCCATTGATGAAGGGTTGACTAGGGATCTACTTGGCAAGTAGTCCAGATCCGGGTAGTAGCTCGCTCAGGTCTCCTCTGTTGTCGGTTGAGGTTACATCCCCGCTATATTATGGTTATAGGACTGCATTGCATACATCATGACATAGCATATTTTTATATATCTCTTGGCTACGTGCATTCCTTTCGTATCACTATACCCTTGTCATTTTGTTTGGTCAAATTATATTGACTTATGCATTGCATGCCTGCCTTCATACTTAGTGCATATTATGTGCTAACTCATACTCTTTGTCTGCATGTTCTAACCATCTAGCTAGTATTTCTTTTACTTTTCTTTACGTATATATTGAGTGTGAGCCTCAAACTATGTCGAGGCCCCACTTATCTTATGTAGAGGATAATTGGACAAACTAAAATCTTGTACGTTGGATTTTATTTGTTGGATATTACGACTTTTGAGATATTATAGTTTATGATCCTTGATTATGGAAATGGTATTTGAATATGCTTATGATTCGATGTTGGGATTATGTATTGATTATATGCTTGTGTGGAAAATCCCCATTCTCGGTAACATCCCCATAGCTTGAGTCCAAAGCCCCATTTCCCTTAGAGCTTAGGTGTTATGTGTGTACTTCCACGCTTTCAAACTGATGATGTGTGTGATGAAGCTATGATGGCTTGATCGAGGACTTTTGGGTTCTCTTTCGCCATGTCATATCTATGCCCCTTCTGGGTCATGACAAAGATGGTATCAGAGCCCTAGGTTTGTAATGATCTTCGGAGTGCAACACGCCGCGTCAATTATAGTCTTGTTTATGGGTGTGATGTACGCCATGCCTATGAACAAGAGGCTATGATGACATTTTAGGAATTTGTCTCATTTCATTCCTTCATTATATCGTGCCATAAGTTGTTATGATAGTTCTTTCTAAACTCTTGGTATTCTTATCGCTCTTTCAGAATATGCCTCCTAGATCAGATCCCCTTCCCTGTTAGGCTCCCGAAATTGAGGAACAAGCTCCTCGAGCACCGATAGAGGAGCAGGTGTCCCATGCTGAATTCAAGAATGTGGTATCCATGTTGGCCCAAGCCGTGGCCAACCAAGCCTGTCCGGTGAAACCCATAAATATTGGTACTCCGGCTTCAAGGGTGAGGGATTTCAGTTGTAGGAAACCTTCAGAGTTCTTTGTCTCTAAAGTTGATGAAGATGCTCAAGAGTTCATTGATGAACTCACCAAGGTGCTGACTATCATGGGTGTGGGTTTAGAGGAGAAGGTGGAGTTTGTTGCTTACCAACCTAAGGATGTGGCACAAGTGTGGTATTACCAATGGCTTGTTGAGATAATTGTGGATGTTATGGTTGGATGGGAGGAATTCAAGATATCCTTCCTTGATCGGTTCTTCCCTGTTGAGCTTAGAGAAGCTAAGATGACTGAGTTCATAAATCTCTGACAGGGTAAAATGACAGTGAGGGATTATGCCATTAAGTTCACTAAGCTTTCCAAATATGCTCCTATGTTTCTATCGGATCCTGGTGCAAGAATGCACAAGTTCATCTCTGGTGTATCGGATTTGGTCGTGAAGGAATGCCAAACGACCATGATTATTAGGGATATGGACATCTCGTAACTCATGACTTATGCCAAACAGATCGAGGGTAAAAAGCTAAAAGAGAGGAGGGTGCACGAAGCTAAGAGGGCCCGACTTGATTGGGGGTTCTCCAATGTCAAGGGTAGTGGTGGGTTTGGCCGTTTCCAACAAGGCCAAGGTTCTAACATGAGAGTTATTAATCCTAAGAAGCCTTCTCCAAAGGCACAAGTTGTGGGTGGTCCCCAGTTTCCTCGTTCTGGTCAATGTGGGGGAAACCATGCGGGCGAATGTAAAAGGGCCACGGGTGCTTGCTTTGGGTGTGGTAGCTTGGACCACAAAATCTCCAATTGCCCAAAGAATGTGAAGAAGGACCATGTTTCTCCCGATGATCAAGGGAAACCAAAGGCTCCGGTTGGTAGTGCTCCTAGGAACAACCGGGTTTATGCTCTTCATGCCTGCCAAGAGATGGAGGAAGATCCATACATCGTGACTGGTATTTTGAAAATCTGTAATTTTGATGCTTATGCTTTACTTGATCCGGGTGCAAATTTATCTTTTGTGACTCCTCTGTTGGTTGTTAAATTTGGTGTGAGTTTAGAAACCTTGAGGGAACCTTATTTGGTGTATACTCCCATGAGAGATTCCATTATTTCCCGTAAAGTGTATCATGGTTGTCCCGTGTTGGTGTTGCATAAAGTATTCCTCGGTGACCTTGTAGAACTTTAAATGTATGATTTTGATGTCATTCTTGGGATGGATTGGTTTCATGCATCACATGCCTCAATTGACTTTTGAACTAGGCAAGTCAAATTCCAAGTTCATAACGAACCCGTGTTGGAGTGGAAGAGTAGTGATTTCGTGGTTAAGGGTTGGGTTATTTCCTACCTCAAAGCCCGAAAGATGATTTGTAAAGGGTGCATCTATCATATTGTTCGGGTTAGAGATGTGGAGGGTGAGTCACCTAGTCTTGAAACGATTCCGGTGGTAAATGGGTTTCTCGAGGATTTTCCCGGTATTCCTCCCGATAGAGAAGTGAATTTTGGTATAGACCTTCTTCTGGATACTTAACCCATTTCTATCCCTCCTTATCGTATGTCCCTGACGTAGTTGAAGGAATTGAAAGATTTGTTAGAAAAGGGGTATATTAGACCAAGCATTTCACCTTGGGGTGCTCCAGTGTTGTTTGTGAGGAAGAAGGATGGGTCTCTCAGGATGTGTATTGATTATAGGCAATTGAACAAGGTGACTGTTAAGAATAGATACCCGTTCCCTAGGATTGTTGATTTGTTTTACCAACTTTAAGGAGTTGCTCATTTCTCCAAGATAGATCTTCATTCGAAATATCACCAATTGAAGGTAAGGGAGTGTGATATTCTCAAGATGGCCTTTCGGACTTGTTATGGTCACTTTGAGTTTGTGGTGATGTCTTTTGGGTTGACTAATGCTCCGGTAGTATTTATGGATCTTATGAATCAGGTGTTCAATCCATTCCTTGATAGTTTTGTGGTAGTCTTCATTGATGGCATCTTGATTTACTCCCATAGTGAGCAAGAGCATATGGGTTATTTGAGATTGGTTCTTCAAACTTTGAGAGAGAAACAATTGTATACCAAATTTAGCAAGTGTGAGTTTAGTTGGGATAAGTTGCCTTCCTTGGTCATGTGGTGTCCAGTGATGGCATCAAGGTTGATCCTAGGAAAACCGAAGTTGTGAGGGATTGGCCTAGACCATTGACTCCTTCGGATATTAAAAGTTTCCTTAGTGTGGTTGGTTATTATAGAAGGTTTGTTGAAGGGTTTTCCTCTATAGCATCTTCATTGACCAAATTGACTCAAAAGAAGACCAAGTTTGTGTGGACCAATGAATGCGAGAAGAGTTTTCAAACCTTGAAGGATCGACTTACATCGGCTCCGATTTTGACTTTGCCAAATGGGTTAGACGGGTTTATGGTTTATTGTGATGCATCATGTATTGGTCTGGGTTTTGTGCGTATGAAACATGGTAAGGTGATAGCTTATGCTTCCCGACAATTGAAGGTACATGAACAAAATTATTCGAACTCATGATCTCGAGTTAGCGGTGATAGTGTTTGCTTTAAAAATTTGATGGCATTATTTATATGGGGTGCATGTGGATATCTTCACCAATCTCAAGAGATTACAATATGTGTTCACCCAAAGGGACCTTAATTTAAGGCAAAAGAGATGGTTGGAACTTCTAAAAGATTATGATATTAGTGTCCTTTATCACCCCAGTAAGGCTAATGTTGTGGCAGATGCTCTTAGTAGGCTCTCTATAGGAAGTGTGAAACATGTGGATGAGGAAAAGAAAGAGATGGTGAAAGATGTGCACCGATTGGCTAGGTTAGGTGTGAGGTTGGTCGAATCCGACAATGGTGGGATCCTTGTGCAAAGTGGATTTGAGTCCTCTTTGGTAGTCGATGTTAAGGCTAAATAAGATTTAGATCCTTCCTTGATAGGGTTGAAGAAGTTAGTTGCTGATGTGAAAATTGAGGTTTTCTCCTAAGGGGGAGATGGTGTGCTTCGGTACTAAAATCATCTATATGTTCAGGATGTGGATGGCTGAGGGAAATCATCATGAAGGAGGCTCACAATTCACATCATTCTATTCATACGGGATCTACCAAAATGCACCGATATTTGAGGGAGTTTTATTGGTGGCATGGGATGAAAAAGGATATAGCGAAGTTCGTGTCAAAATGTCCTAATTTCCAACAAGTGAAAGTGGAATATCAAAGGCTCGGTGGCTTGACCCAAGTTATTGAAATTCCTACTTGGAAGTGGGTAGATGTGAATATGGAATTTGTGGTTGGGTTACCCCGTATTCAGAGACAATTTGATTCCATATGGGTCGTGGTTGATAGAATGACTAAGTCGGCTCACTTCTTCCCGGTCAAGACTACTTGTAGTACTGTGGAGTATGCTAAGGTGTATATCTGGGAATTGGTGAGATTTCATGGTGTGCCAAGGTCTATCATATCGGATCTTGGTACTCAATTTACTTCTCATTTTTAGAGGTCCTTTCAAAAGGTACTTGGTACAAGGTCAAGTTGAGCACCGCATTTCATCCTCAAACTGATGGGAAAGCTGAAAGGACAATTTGAAACTTAGAGGACATGTTGAGGGCTTGTGTGTTGGAGTTTAAGGGAAATAAGGATGATCATCCACCTTCTCATCTAGTTTGCTTACAACAATAGCTTCCATGCTAGCATCGGTATGGCTCCTTTTGAAGCCTTTTATGGTAGGAGATATAGGTCTTCAGTTGGTTGGTTTGAAATAGGTGAGGTGGCCTTGTTATGCCCAGACTTGGTTGTTGAGGCCATAGAAAAGGTGAAGCTAATTAGGGAAAGGTTGAAGAAGGCCCAGAGAAGCCAAAAGTCTTATTCGGATGTTAGGAAGAGGGATCTTGAATTTCATGTTGGTGATTGGGTATATGTGAAGGTGTCCCCCATGAAGGGCATAATGTATTTTGGCAAAAAGGGAAAGTTGAGCCATAGGTACGTCGGACCTTATGAAATTGTGGAACGGGTTGGTATTATGGCTTATAGGTTAGACTTGCCTTTGGATATGAGTTCTATTTATCCGGTTTTCCATGTATCTATGTTGAGGAAGTTGGTTGGTGACCCAAAGGGAATTGCACCTTTGGAGGGTGTGACGATTGCGGAAAACTTGACCTACGAAGAGATGCAGGTTGAAATCTTGGATAGACAAGTGAAGCGGCTTTGAAATAAGGAGGTAGCTTTGGTCAAAGTGTTTTGGAGGAATCAAGATGTGGAGAGTGCAACGTGGGAAGCATAGTTGGACATGATGGAGCGATATCTTTATCTTTTCCAATCTACTCAAGCTTAAGGTACTAGGTTCTATCCTTTTATTGTCCTAATTCTTTGTTTCTTGAGTTTGATGGCATTTCATGCAATATGAGAACGAAAATGTCTTAATTAATGTTTTGACATGAGTTTTGAAAGATTTTTGATATGATGCATGATCTTTTGTGTTGTGATTGGAATGTCTCTTGTTTTGATTGATGTCCTCAAGCCGTAGTCTTAGCTCATTCGAGGATGAATGTTCCCAAAGGGGAGATGATGTAACGAACTGAAAATTTTCAAACTTCTTAATGGTTGTTCTTAGATAGTGTTGGACTGGTCATGGTTGAATTTTTGTAGCCATGGGTTGATTTTAAGTGGCCGGATTCAAAACAGACCTTTTTGTGAGATTGTGAAGCCGGTTGGGCAGTGCATTTTGAGAGATCATAACATTTGGTACGGGATGAACTGTCTGGACTACTATATATCAAATTGAAGCTCTTTGAGTTAACTTCACAGTTCAACTGTTTTTACTATATTCAGAGTTTGTATGAAAAGGTTATGGCCAAAACAAGTGAGACTGCCTGTAATTACAAGTACGTTGGAAACAAAGTTCTGGAATGGGGTTAAGGACAGGACTACGGAACCTTTGATGGTCCACGGTCCGTGTGATGGCTCTTGGGATGTTCCAATAGGTTCCATGTTTCTAGGTTCTAGCCCACGGACCAAGGAAAGTCCCATGAACCACCCCACGGTCTGTGAGACACTTCACGGCCCGTGAAGTGGGGAAGAACCTTGGCTAGAGTCTGGGGTTGGACTCCGAGCCAAGTGTGGCTCCACGTACCAGTACACGGTCCGTGTGAAGCCACATGGTGCGTGAGCCCCTCCATGGAGTGTTCCAGAAAGTCCCCCAAAAGTTCGAGTCGAAGCAGAGGCTAAGTTTGGTCTCACGGTCCTGTACACAGACCGTGTACCACTGGACAGTCACTGTAGCCCTCTGTTTGACACTGTGTTTTAGTGTTTAGTCCACTTCATTAATGGTAATTTCGTAAATTTGCTTAATCCTATGACTCTTTTAACTTCTCTAAAGTCTCCTAAACCCCTAAATTCAGACCCTAATCCTATTTCACTTGTCAAAAGACTCTTAAATCAACTCTAAAAATTCTTTAATTCTGTTGACCTCCACTGTTGAAAGCTTGAAGAAAATTGGGGAAGATATTCTTGCTTGTTAAATTATTCAATTCTTGTGGTTAATCTCTAGGTATGTGGGTTTGATTCATTGATTTCCTTTTATCCATTGTAACGACCCAAAATATTTTGAACTTCTTGATGGTTGGTATTGTATAGTGTTGGACTGGTCATGGTTGAATTTTTGTAGCCATGAGTTGAGTTTAAGTGGCCGGATGCAAAACGGACCATTTGGTGGCATTAAGAGGCTGTTTGGGCAGTGTACTTTGAAAGGTCATAACTTTTGGTACGGGGAGAACTATGTGCGATTCTATATATTAAATTGAATATCTTTTAATTATCTTTGCAATTGAACTTGTTTCACTCAATTCGGAGTTCATATGAGAAAGTTATGGCCAATACAGTGAGACTGCCCGTAATTAGAAGACACTGGAAAAGAGGTTCTGGAAATGGGGAAAGGACTGGACCACGGACCGTGTGAAGGTCCACGGTCCGTGTGGAGGTTCTTGGGAGGTTCCAGTGGTATCCTGGTGTCCAGGACCCTTTACAAAGACCAAGGCAAGACTCACGGACCACCCCACGGTCCGTGAGACCCTACACTGGGCTGTGAGAGGTCCCATGAAGTGGGGCAGTGTATTTCAGGGGTTAGTCCGCTTCTTTAATGGTAATTTCATAAATTGCCTTAATCCTATGACTCTTTTAGCCTCCCTAAATCTCCTAAACCCCTAAATTCAAATCCTAATCCTATTTCATTCATCAAAACACTCTTGGATGCTCTCTAACATTTCTTGAATTCTCTTGGCCTCCATTGTTGAAAGCTTGAAGAAAATTGGGGAAGATCACTTTGCTTGCTAATTTCTTCAATTCTCTTGCTTAATCTCTAGGTATGTGGGTTTGATTCATGGATTCCTTTTCATCCATGAAGACCCAAGAACCTAACTCTTTAATTTAAGATTTTAAGTTTCTTTAACTTATGGGTTCTTTTAATTTTGAAGTATTTAATTGATTGGAATTATGTGCTTTAGAAATTAGGTGATTAAATGGTGAATTATGTTTGAATTTTATGAATTTCATGTAAGTTCTTGAAGGATTAATGTGCATGTCCCTTTTAACAGTTTAATTATGCATGGGTAAATTACATTATTCTTTGATTATGTATTTTCTCATGATTTAAGTTGAAGTATCCTTTGAATTGTGATTTAAAGTTTGAATTCCATTACCTATGAACTTGTTCTTCATTCATGGCATAAGCATTGAAGTTTGACTTGATGAAACTCTTGTAAGGGCATGGCCCTCTTGTTATGATATGATATGTTAAGGCTTGTGATCACATAGTCTCTCCGTTATGGCTCTTTGAGCAATTATGGGTGCTTGCACCACTTTGATATGTTATGAAGGCTTAATATGATAAGCTATGTAGATGGGCTACTCTTATTGCATTGATATGAAATGATTATGAGAATGATTTTGGGAAACTCTTGATGGCCTTGGGCCTAAGCATGAATATGATTTGATAAATGGTTTTGGTTTTGACTAATAATACATGATTTGAAAAGAATGTAAGTCATTTGATTTGAAGTGCATGTATATATATTTATTCTCGTGGGATGAGACTTAGTACTAAGGGATTGGAGTTGGGGTGGACTATCTCCAAGGGTCCATACTCCTTTCCGTCAAACCATGTGCCACCATGGGTTTATCTCTCTAGATAGGGATTGACTTGTTGTGTATCCCCTTGTTGAATGGTTGATTAGGGATCTACTTTTCAAGTAGTCCGGATCCGGGTAGTAGCTCACTCGGGTCTCCTCCATTGTCGGTTGAGGTTACATCCCCGCTATATTATGATTGTAGGATTGCATCTCATGCATCATG
>JBCEWC010011793.1:0-16381 GCA_038996855.1 Solanum aculeatissimum | reverse complement strand
CCTTGAATTTCTTGTTGGTGACTGGGTGTATGTAAAAGTGTCTCCTATGAAGGGCATCATGAGGTTTCGCAAGAGAGTTAAGCTAAGTCCCTGATATGTGGGTCCTTATGAGGTTGTTGAACATATTGGGAATGTAGCTTACAAGTTAGACTTGCCCGTGGATATGAGTTCTATTCATTCGGTCTTCCATGTGTCTATGTTGAGGAAGGTAGTTGGTGATCCTAAGGCCATTACACCTTTGGAGGATTTGACGGTTGAAGAGAACTTGACCTATGAAGAGATCCCGGTTGAGATCTTGGATAGACAAGTGAAGCGGCTTCGGAACAAGGAAGTGGCCTCGTGAAGCTTTTTATGAGAAACCAAGAAGTAAAGAGTGCAACATAGGAGGTGGAGTTGGATATGAAGAATCTTTATCCTCATCATTTCCCATCTACTCAAGTCTAAGGTACTAGGTTCTATCCTTGATTTGTTCTAATTCTTTGCTCGCTTGAATTCCATGACATTGCATGCATACATGAGCACAAAAATAATTTTGAGTAATGTTTTGAACGAATTTTTGCATAACTTTTGATAAGTTGCATGGCTTCATATGAAGTGTTGTTCGAATTTGTCCCTCAGACGTTTAGAGCCCTTAAGTTGTGGTCTTGTTTCATTCGAGGACGAATGTTCCCAAGGGGGAGATGATGTAACGACCAAAATTTTTTTTAATGAAAACTCATGGTTGGTCTTGTATGATGTTAGACTGGTCATGGATGAGTTTTGGTAGCCATGGGTTCAGTTGAAATGGTCGAACGCAAACCGGATCATTTGGTGGCCTAGAGAGGCCATTTGGATAGTAAAATTTGAGCTAACATAACTTTTGATGCGGGTTGAACCATGTGAACCTCTACATATCTAATTGAAGATTTTTGAGTTAGCTTCACAACACAACTAGTTTCACTCAATTCGGAGTTCGTATAAGGAGGTTATGGCTAAAGAAGTGAGACTACCTAAAATTTGAAAGACGTTGGGAATAGATCCTAAACGTGGCCCAAGGAGAGGCCCTGCAAATGACCAAAGGGGGTCTGTGCCATGGTCCAGTGGGTTCACGGTGTCCTGGACCCAACCCATGGAACAAGTGAGGGCTCACGGACCACCCCCACGGTCCGTGAGTCTCAAACGGTCCGTTTGGGGGTCCGTTTGGGGAGGCAGTGGGATGGCCTTTGTTTGGGGTTGGTTTTTGGGCCAAGTGTGGCTCCACAGACAAGTACACAGTCTGTGTGAAGCCACACAGCCCGTGAACCCCCTTCGTGAAGTGTTTCAGAAAGTCCTCCGCGAGTTCGCGTTGAAAAATTGGCTAAGTTTTATTTCACGGTTGGGTACACGGACAGTGAGCCAATAGATGGCCATTGTAGCTCCACCGTGTGACCCTATGTGGCAGTTAAAAGTCCAATTCATTAATGGTATTTTCGTGATTTAATTAACCCCTAGGCCCCTTTTTTGTATCCTAAGGTCCCCTAAGCCCCTAAAATAAGACCTGAACCCTCATTCATCTATTCCAACATTCTGAAGACTTCATCAAATTCTCTCAAGCCTCTTGATAACCATTGTTGAAGCTTTGAAGGAAATTTGGGAAAAACGTTCAATTCTTGCTTCTCTTCTCAATTCGAGTGCTCGGGTATAAGGTATGTGGGATCTAAATTCATGGATTCTTCCATCCATGAAGTCCAAGAACCCAAATCTTTAAATTTATGAAGTTTTAAGTTTTACTTAACTATGGGTTCTCTCGATTTCGCAAAACTCTCTTGACGTTTGGTGTTCGCTGTAAACGCTAGGTTACTTTCTTGTAAATTTACTCTTGGAATTCATGATTTACTCCATTAAAGTATGAAGAATTAGTATTGCATGTGTTCATCTTGAATTTTGATGCATGGGTAATTCTTGCCGAGTTTTACTTTGAAATTTTCATAAGAATTTTGATGAAGTAAAGTTGAATGTTAAATTTAAGATTTTGAATTCCGTTACTCATGCTTTGATTCATTCATTCATGTATTGCATTGGATAATACTTTGATAAAATTCTTGTTTTGGAGAAAGTCTTGATATAAGTTTGGATATGCCTAGGCTTTTGATCACAATGTCTCTTTGATAGACTCTATGAGTCATTTCGGTGCTTGCACCGTTTGTTTTGGTTTGTGATTTAGTAGAATGAGCTACCTCCTATTTCATTGATTATGAATGATTTTAGAAACTCTTGATTTGGTTTGAAGCCTCTTGACTTGAACGTTTGATTTTTGGTAAACTATGATCTATTGATGTATGATTTGAAAGTATGGTTAATTTTGGGTTTTGAAAAGCATTGGTATGTATATATGTATTCCCGTGGGATCTGACTTAGTACCGAGGGATCGGGCATTTACCCTTTTCGTCAAACCATGTGCCACCATGGGATTGCCCCAAATCGGGAGCTTTATTTTGATACCCCTTGTTTAAGGGAGTTTTGGGATCTACTTGGCAAGTAGACCATTCCAAGTTGTAGCTCACTTGGTCCTACTTTGAGTCGGTTGAGGTCACATCCCCAAAATTACTTTATTGATAGGTTTTCATTTCATGCATCATGGGATAAACATCTTGTTATATATATTCCTTTGGCTATGTGCATTCTCTTCGAACCATGCGTCCCCTGGTCATATCGTTGTCATGCTTCATGTCATATGCATTGCATGCCCGCAT
This sequence comes from Solanum aculeatissimum, assembly GCA_038996855.1. Taxonomy (NCBI): domain Eukaryota; kingdom Viridiplantae; phylum Streptophyta; class Magnoliopsida; order Solanales; family Solanaceae; genus Solanum; species Solanum aculeatissimum. The sequence continues at coordinate 13,670 of JBCEWC010011793.1, read as the reverse complement.
ACTTAGTGCTTCATTGTGCTAACCCGTACTTTTGTCTACATGTTCTAATCATGTAGGTGCAGGTGTCGAGTATTATCTACCTACCGACGAGCTTTGATTTTGAGGCTATATGCTAGTAGTGAGCCCTTCTTCCAAGGGCAATAGTCGCCTTTCCTCTAGCTATTTAGTAGTTTACTTCTGTTTATTTTGACTTTTTAAGGGTGAGCCCGTACTTGTCGTGGCCCCTGTCATTCCACTAGAGGCATGTGGTTGACTTTTGACACTCTTGCTATGTTATGTGTTGACTTGTTAGTTTTGACTATATTTCGTATGTAATGACTTGAGTTTGGGATTTGATTTAACTTTTGAGTTTTGAGTTTGTTATTGAGGATTTCGAGCCTATTGGATTATGTGTTACGTGCTTATGTGGAAAGTCCCCTTCCCGATTTTTCCCCCATAGCTTGAGTCCTCATACCCCTATCCTTAGAGATAACTGTTAATTGCTACGTGTTTCATGTACATCCTTTCCCCAGATTTGTCCCCATAGCTTGAGTCCCAAGTCCCTTGCCCTTAGAGCTTAGGTGCTATGTGTTACACTTTTGCATTTTTTGAGCCTATGATGAGTTTTGATGCTATGATGACTTGATCGAGAGCTTTCGGGTTCTCCTTCGCCATGTCACATCTAGACCCCCTAACCGGGTCGTGACAGTTCCCCTTCCACCTTCTTAGTCCTCTCCTTACTCGAGAACTTGTTATGAGTGTTGCTCTCTAGATCATATGCTTAAGTTTTTCCCCTACAAGACTCATACGGGGCCACACGCTCTTATTCAGCGGCAAATATTAGAGATCAGGCACCTCCAAAGACTCAACCCCTCAGATCAGAGGTTGTGGTAGAGGTCAGCCCAGTAGAGATGGATGTACTCCAAGTAGGGGTAAGGGTGATGTGATGGAGCAACAGGGTAGTATAGGTCACAGCTAGGGGTAGAGGTGGACATTTCTATGCTTTTTCTGGGAGGCTTGAGGCCGAGACATCAAATGCAATTATTACAAGTATTATTCTAGTCTGTCACAGACGGGTATCAATATTATTTGACCCTAGATCCACATATTCTTATATATTTGCATATTTCTCTATTGAGTTTAATCTATTATGTGAGCATTTTGCATGTGCTCGTGCATGTGTCTACCTCAGTAGGTGATCCCTTAGTAGTGGTTCGGGTGTACCGATCCTGTCTTGTCTTCCTAGATAGCTATGATACTTGAGTTGATATGATTATACTGGATATGATTTATTTTGATGTGATTTTGGGGTTGGATTAGCTTTCTCCTCACCGAGTTATACTTGATTATTATTCTAAGACCGTGGCATTAGCTCTTCCGGGTAGATTGAGTATTATATGGTAGGGTTCAAGTGGTTCCTATTCTAGCAAAGTTATCTCTTATATTTGGGCACGAAAGTTAGTGGATCAAGGTTGTCTTGCTTATCTGGCGTTTATTTGTGATACTGGTGTCGAGCCACCACCGATGGAGTCTATTCCTATTGTTCAGGAGTTTGCTAATGTTTTCCCTACTAATCTTCCTAGAGTTCCTCCTAATAGGGATATTGAATTCGATTGATCTTGAGTCGGGCACTAAGCCCATTTCTATTCCTTCTTATCATGTGGCTTCAGTTGAGTTAAAGGAGAAGATCCAAGACCTCATGAGTAAAGGGTTTATATGCCCAAACGTATCTCCTTGGGGTTCCCCTGACCTATTTATAAATAAGAAGGACAGTTCTATGAGAATGTGTATTGATTATAGGCAGCTAAACAAAGTGACAGCCAAGAATAAGTATCATTCGACTAGGATTGATGACCTATTTGACTAGCTTTAAGGTGTAGCCGTATTTTCTAAGATTGATTTGAGATCCATATATCATCAGCTAAGGATCAGGGCTTCTAACATTCCTAAATAACTTTCTGAACACGGTATGGGCACAATGAGCTTCTTGTGATGTCATTCGGGCTTACTAATTCCCCAACAGTCTTTATAGAGCTTATGAATGGTATATTCAGACCATATTTGGATTCGTTTGTTATTATCTTCATTGATGATATATTGGTTTACTCCAAGACCAAGGAGGATCATCAACAACACTTGAGGATTATACTTCAGTGGCTTAGAGAGAAGAGGTTGTATGTTAAGTTCTCCACGTGTAAATTTTGGCTGAGTTCGGTGGCATTCCTGGGTCACATTGTGAATAGAGAGGGTATTTGAGTGGATCTAACAAAGATTGAGGCAGTTCAGGGTTGGACTAAACCACTTCAGCTACTGAGATTCGTAGTTTTGTGGGCTTGGCTAGTTATTACTGTTATTTTATGCATGGTTTCTCTTCTATAGCAGCTCCATTGACCAAGCTCACTCAGAAGAATGCCCCTTTCCTTTGGTTGGATGAGTGTGAGGAGAGCTTTCAAAAGCTCAAGTTATTGTTTACCACTGCTCCTATATTAACTTTGCTAGAGGAGAGAGTTGGGTTCATGGTGTATTGTGATACATCTAAGTTGGTTTGGGTGGAGTTTTGATGTAGAAGGGGAAGGTGATTGCTTATGCCTCTAGACAGTTGAAGACTCAGGAGAGGAACTACCCCATACATGACTTGGATTTGGCGGCTGTTATGTCTGTGTTGAAGCTGTGGAGACACTATCTTTATGGGGTTCACTGTGACATCTTCACCGATCATCGTAGTCTACAATATATATTTAGCCAAAAGGATCTGAAATTGAGACAGAGAAGGTGGATTGAAATTCTAAAGGATTATGATATAACTATGCTATATCACCTAGGTAAGGCCAATGTGGTAGCAGAAGCTTTAAGTAGGAAGGCTTCTAGTATGGGGAGTCTTGCAGCCATCCGGGTTAAGGAGAGACCTTTGGCTAGGTATGTTCAGAGGTTAGCTAATGGATTGGTAAAATTACAGCTTTCTGAGGATGGTGGTGTGCTTTCTTGTGTAGAGGCTCATTCTTCATTGATGGAGCAAATTAGGGGCCACCAGTTTGAGGATAAGAGACTGCATCAGATTCGTGACAAGGTGGTTAGAGAGGAGGCTTAGGAATCCAAGCTTGATTCTGAGGGTGTATTGAGGATTAGGTAGGATTTGTGTGCCTAAGGTTGGTGATTTGATCAGGTTGGTGCGTATTATGGTTGTTTCGGTACTTCTGTCAACCTTGCACCTCTATTAAGTAATGCCTAAGTCGCAGCATCAAAGTCTAAGCCAAATTGAGCAAGGGCGGTCACTTCACGGTATTGTGTCAATTCTAGTTTTAAACTACCAATATCTATATTCAAGCAAGCATTCCAGCGAAATGATCCTTTGACAATAGGCCCAACCCAATGCTAGACTTACTTTATACAGAGAGAGGAAAATTAGCAATCCAAGCTCTTTTTGAATCTGATATTGGATAGGCTAAGCTAGGTGCAGCCCACTCTCTTTAAGGCTTTTCTTGAACTTGTCAAGCCTGGGTACCTATGCAATTATTAAGGTAGAGTTATTACGTGCAAATAATGAAAATTCAATAATAAGAGTTTTATCTTCTCGCTTAAGAATATGCTAGTTAATCTGGGTTCATCTTGGCCCTCGCTCCCTTGAGGAGGCTCATTATTTCAGATATTCCATTCACCCGGGGACTGCTAAGATGTACCATGATTTAATCTAGCATTACTAGTGGTGCAGTATGAAGAGAGACATTTCAGAGTTTGTGGTCAGGTGCTTGACATGTCAGCAGGTCAAGTATGAGCACTTGAGGCCAGGTGTGGAGCTTTAGAGGATGCCTATTCCTGAGTGGAATGGGAACGTATCACCATGGACTTCATAAATGGCTTACCTCCTACAGTTGGAGGGTTTGACTTTATTTGGGTAATAGTGGATCGCTTGACCAAGTTCGCTCACTTTATTCCTATTAAGGTGAAGTTCACTACTGAGAATCTAGTACATCTTTACATCAGTAATATAGTGAGACTTCATGGGGTCCCAGTGTCTTTATATCAGATTGTGGCTCGTGGTTTACATCTCATTTCTGGAAGGCCTTATAGCATGGCTTGGGTACCAGACTAGATTTGAGTAAAGCTTTTCATCCCCAGATAGACGGTTAGTCAGAGAGGACTAATTAGGTGCTTGAAGATGTGCTTAGAGCTTATGTGGTTGATTTTGGTGCCAGGTAGGATCATCATTTGTCTTTGGCAGAGTTTTCTTACAATAACAATTATCATTCCAGCATCTAGATGACCCCTTTCGAGGCACTATCTGGGCCGAGGTATAGATCACCCATAGATTGGGTTGATTCTGTTGTGGTTGATAGACTTGATACTAATTTGTTTATAAATGCCATGGAGCAGGTATGTTTGATTCAGAGTAGACTATTGACAGCTCAAAGTCGACAAAAGAGCTACGTTGATAGGCGAGTTTGACCATTGAAGTTCATGGAGGGAGATTGGGTTTGGTTGAGGATTTTACCCATGAAGGCTTTCATGTGGTTTAAGAAAAAGGGCAAGCTCAACCTTAGGTATATTGGCCCTTTTGAGATTCTTGAGCGAGTAGGAGAGGTGGCCTACAGACTTACCTTGCCAGCTAGTTTGTCCTTGATTCATCCTATATTCATATATCTATGTTACGGTGCTATGTTCCTATGATTCTCAAGTGTTATCCCTTGATTCGGTGGAGTTGAGTCCGGATTTGACCTATGAGGAGGAGCCTGTGCTATTTTGGACAAGCAGGATAGGAAGTTGAGGACAAAAGAGATAGCTTCAGTGAAGATTCAGTGGCGCCACCAGCCCGTGAGTGAGGCTACTTAGGAGATAGAGTTTGATCTGCGGGCTCGATATTCTCACCTTTTTATACTTCCTGTATGTTTCCTTGCCTTATGTTTGAGGACGAACATTATGTTTAGTGGTAGATAATGTAACGACCCTGAAGGTTACTTTTGGAAATTTTAGTCAAATTACTATTTTGCCCTTTCTGAAAGTTGCTTCAAGTTATTTTTGGTTAAGTTGAAAAGTCAAATTTTGAAAATTTTGTAAAAAATTGAAGTTTTGCAGAAATTTTGAGTTTAAAGATCATTTTGAGTTTCAAGGGTCAAAATTCAATTTTATTAATTCCATTAGCTTTGGAATGTTGAAACTGGTCCACGAGAACTTGCAAAACTAAATTCGGAGTTAAAATGAAGATTTTGAATCCAAAGTTGCATTTTTAGTTCATAGGTTTGACTTTGGTCAACATTCGGAGTTTGGGAGTTTGAATCAAAATTTTGTTGGTTCCAGTAGTTTTGGGTGAAGAAACTAGCACTAGAATTGGTCTCGTCATAATTTTTTAAGTCTCCGAGGGCAGTTTTGGTATTTTGAGTTTTAAACTAGTTTATTGGAGTTGCATTGGTAATTGTATCGAGGAGACCTCAGAATCAAATTTTAATTATTTTGTTGAGTTCGGATCACCATTTCTGATATGAATACATGTCTGATTTATGAAATTTGAAGTCTGAATGAATTTCGAGGATCCGTTATGAATTTTGAACTTAACTAAAAAATCTAATTTTGGTGCAGCCCACTTTTCTTCTCCGCGTTTGCGGAGGTCTAGACGGCCTAACACTCTGCGTTCGCAAGGGTTCGATCCGCATTCGCGGAGGTTGCTTTGTTCCTTATCCGCTTTTGCGGAGAAGTCAACTTGGTTGACTTCCATGTTCACAGATTCTAGTTTGGGTTCCCGGAGGGTTTTTTAGACCTGAGCAGTGCTTAATCCGAGTAACATTATTTTTACTCCATTTTTAATATTTCAAACTCTTTGAGGCGATTTTTGACGAAACTATTTGGGAAAATCCTTTGGGTAAGTATTTCTAACATCATTTTAATTAGTTCCCATGAATTTTATCTTGATTTTTTGTCTTGAATTTCATGATTTTGAATACCCAAAATTAAGGATTTTATGTCAAAAGTTTGAAAACTTTAATTGGTGATTTCTCCCTCAATTGGAACTCAATTTTAGCAGAATTTTCACCCACGAACTTTTTTTCTCGCGTAGAATCATAATTTTTGGTCAATTTTCAGATTCAGAAACTTTGAATTTTAGGTTTAATTTTGATCATTTTGCTCTTTTCACTTAAATTGATTGATTTTAGTGCCATTAGATTCATTATGTAATTGTAATGCTATATTTAATTAGATTGTGACGATTCGGGTGAGAATTTGAGGAAAAAGCTCCGGTTACTACTTGATTCGACTACTAGTTGAGGCAAGTGGAATTCTAAACCTTGTTAAGCCTACTTGAATATTATATTTTCTTTCTTTATGGCTTGCGATGATTGGATACTTGTGGTTGATTGAGTAGTACTTGCTAAATTGTGAATTTTATTTGTGACTTGGAAGTGAATTACTGAGATTGATAATTATGGAGGACTCATGCTTTGATTTTGGGAATCCTATATGATATGATAATATGGATTACGGATAGTAATATGTTAGCTTATTGTTGGAATTGGATATACATTATAGTTGAGTTTCACTTGTGGGCTAGAGAAGTTGATATAGGCTTGAAATGAACTTGTCATTATGCCTTATTGATTGGATATTTGACTTGAGATGATATATTTATTATGATGTGGACTCTCATTTGCACTCATCTTCATCACATTATATATATATATATGTTCTTTATGTGCATTGTGATTGAGTACCACTGATGAGAAATAGGGATCAGGCCACACGTCTATGGCGAAAAATATTGAAAACGAAATAGGGATCGGGTGCCAAAATTTGATACGCCCAAACTCACACCTCAAATGAAGTGTAAAGAGGTCGTTGACCAAATACAGAACCCAACAAGAGTTGGGGTCGATCCCACAGGGAATGCGTGAAAATACAGCTAATAGTGCTTTGTCTCACGTGTAATTACTATTTCCAAAATAACAATGCATAATGAAAATGAGTTTTTTGCTATAGTACTTAAAAACTAATTAACACACTTAATCTACTGATTACGATCTACGATGACTATTGAGATTCAACAATGACTTGCTAGACTAGGTTTGTGGTTCCCATGACACCAATTCCAATAGTCAAACTTAAAGCTTTTACGATAGTGATCACATATACAGAGTAAGTAAATAGTTAACACCTAATTCACCTTCCAGTCCCTCTCAGGTGTATATCGTTCCTTACCTTCCAGTCTCAGAACATTTTACTCATTTTGCCCTTACTTTCCACTCTAGGGTACTCTCACCTTCCGGTCTCGAGTACTTAGACTAGGTTAACACCCCGAATTCTGCCACAAGAATCTTTTTCTAATCACTACCTCCCTCTCGGATAAATAGTGAATACAGGGTTACCCCAATGCGTCGACTCATCAAGGTTTAAGTTCACTTGAAGACATCTTATGGTGTATATGATAATCACACAACCCTAGTTGTGGGTTTAGCCTAGCATGCTTGAAGAATTTGAATTAGAACAAGATGAAGAAGTCATGAATTATACTTACGATTGAACGATCAATGAGATTACAGTTTGCAATTGCAATTCAACGGATCAAACATAGCAAATATTTGTAAAAGTATCTTTACAATCACAATCTCTCCTTTGCTCAATATTCAGTAGTCAATGATAAATAAAAACAACCTAAAAATAATATATATACGACCTAGAACTTAATCCTACATAAAATAGGAAAACTGGGCGTCGGTCGTGCCCAACGGTAACTACACGGACCGTGTAAGGTTAAACGGTCTGTGTCATCCACCGTCTAGCTACACTTGGAGCATTATTTCACACACACTTTGATCGACCTCACTGCCTCACTTGACGGACACCTGTGACGGACCGTGTACTGTCATACGGTCCGCGAGAGTCACCGTTTGTCTTGCCTTAGCGTTTCGTCTTAACGAGTGCCTTGCCAAAGGTTCTGTGTCATTTAACGCTAGGTGAAACGGTCCGAGAACCTCCTAACGCCCCGTCAAACTGCACCGTGTATTTCTACTTGAATCAGTTTCTTGTCTGCGTCCAGCCTGACATTCTGCCTCAGTCCACGGTCGATTACACGGCCCGTGAAGGAGTACACGGGCTGTCAATCCTCCCGTGAAGGGATACTTGTGCATTTTTGGCCTGTTTCACCATCCACCGCTCACTGTTACCTCTCACGGCCATCCTCACGTTCCGTTCATGATCACACGGGCTGTGAAGGTGACCGTGTGAGGTTTGAAATGGAATTTTTGGCGTTTGATGCTTCCCTTCAACCTGTTTTCATGCTTCGCCTGGATTTTCTAAAAATAACACTACACAAACCGTTAAACACAAAATATTTGCTTGAGAACTTACAAAGATTTTACCTGAAAAGTGTTATAAGATGAGTGTTTTCGCGACTCATCAATATCCATGGTGGGGAAACATTGAAAGAGAAATAGGGATTGGGCCACACATCCATGACAGAGACACTGATATGAGATATTGATGTACTTGATCGGGCCTCACGTCTGGGGCAGGTACATGAAAAGATATGTCCCCCATGGATTCCAAACTGATTATATCAGTGGATGTGTATCATAGGACAGACATTTCATCACAATACTTGACATTGCATTTCATCATTTCATTTTATCTTATCTCATGCCATTTTCATTTCATATCATACCATATTATCTTGTATAGTGATTTGATTAAGTTAGTGTGAATGAACTATGTGATGGTTATACTTGAGTTATATTTGTTGAATATTTGAAACTATCTAAAAATATTTGTTATGTGACTGAGCGGTATATTTGAGATATATTTGTGGTGCTACTAAGTTATATTCTGAGGTATCTGTTTGAAGGGATTATTATATAGATGCATATATATGTACATATTGTTGTGGCTGGGACTTTTTCGAGTGCAAGGGTGTAGTTCGGTGGTATATGATTGGTGTGGAAGGAGTATTTTGTTATGTATGCTTTATTTGTTGTTTAGATCCTCTTGATGAGTGCCTGTGTTTTTTATACTCGCCCTTGCTTCTACATATATGTGTAGGTTGTGAGCCCGGTTCTACTTGAGTTAGCTTTCATCCTTGCAGACCGAACCTCCTGGATTTTCGAGAGATGGCAACTTGTCTATTTTGGCAGACTCTCGAAGTCCCTTTACATTTGTCTTATGTTCTATTTGAGAACTGAGACACAAACTTGTATTTACCTTCTATTGTACTCAGTATTAGAAGCTTGTACATGTGACACTAGTCTTGGGATTGTTTTATTAGACTTGTTATCCTAACGTTTGTTCCATATTTAGACTTTATCTCTTCCACTTTAGTTTTATTATTGAATTAAGCAGGTTTTGACTTACTTGTCTTGGTGGGTGAGGCAAGTGCCATCACACCTATTTTTGGGTCGTGACCGTTTCTACACCTTCTTTGGCTTACTATCGTTCTTTCTATAGACTGTAATTAAAAAAACTACCCTCATAAAGGATACTAATTAATCTAAAACAATTCATTGAAGTCAAAATTCTAAAGAAATAAGAAATTGTTTCGTAATGACCTATTCTGTCGTTACTAAAAATATATACATTAAGGGTATATGAATCTCATTTGTCATAGATTTAGGATCAATTCCTGGGTATACGAGTGTATTAGGTCTGAAGTAAGGTCGTACGATTCTCCTATCATAAAGTTAAGTTGAAAGCGTCGTACCAATTTAGTTTCAAATGTAAGTTTGAACTAAGGTCAACTTCTTTCCAACGCCACCAAATTTGTGTCATTCGAAGTTTGGAATAAAAAGTTATGACCATTATATTCAAAACTATCTGAGTTGAGGCCGCCATGGCGGGAATGAGGCTTCCATAGTGGGCCGCCATAGCAGAATACATGCAGTTAAAATATTTTTAAGACCTAAAATATTATTTAACTCCCAAACTCATCCAAGATTAGATTAGGACAAGAAAAGAGTGATTTCTTCGATTTTTCATCGATTTTCTTCTTCAAGATATGTCTTTCCACTAATCTAACACATTTAATTTTTTAATCCTTAGAATAACATTAGATTGATCATGATAAGAGTAGATTGAAGGATAGAACTAGTGGGTTTGAATCACAAAGTATTTTTGGAAGAGTAGTTTATTAATTATTATTATTAGATGATTTATCCTTTAAAAATGTGAAAACAAAGAAAGATCATCAACAACTTAGCTTACTTGTTGCAATAGCTTGGCGTTCAGGTAGGCTATATTTTCTAAATTGAGTAGTTGTAAACTTATTTTCTATTACATAGTTTAACGTAAATTGATAGGAGAGATTATGCCTAGATCTTCAGATATAGAATTTGAATGTACACATGTATTGTCATTATTTTTAGTACATGAATGTATTTTGTAGATTATGATTAGTTTATGACTAACGGTGATAGTGTAGCTTTCACTCCAACTCGAACAAAAAATCTCTTCCTCATCTTGACTCATGGCATCTTCATCAGTGAGTAAATCCTCATCATCATCATCCGTAAGATAAAAGAACCTAACTCCCGGGCCTGTGCAGACTCTTGGTGAGGCTGTTCCAAGTGCGTAGGCCCCACATGTTGCTCATCTCCCCCTGTTGGTGGTCTTACAGTAGCAATGGACATAGAAGTTTGAGCGTTAATCTTAATATTTTTTGATGAGATGATTAATGATCCTTGTAAGATTATGTGTCAAAGAATTATTGGTTTACATAACAGAGAGATTTTGAGACTTGTGATAGGTCCAATGTTGGGCTATTGACATATATATAAATGTATCTATATGTCTATGGTGTGTGAGGGTATGAGTAATGCATATTTATGACATAAAAAGAGTAAATGTGATTTGAATTCATATTGATAATTTTCTACAATGAGCCTGTTGATTTACCTATGGCTTTAAGTGTGGTATAGGTGATGATTATATTTTTTCATTCGTTATATATGCCTGATAACTACTTCACTAGTATTACATTTATAATATATGACTAGAAAAAATAAAAGAACATGAAGTGAGGTGATAACTTGTGATCAATTGCATACAATAAATTCGTGACTTGGTTGTGAAACTATATGAGTCATTTATTGTGTTTGTAATTATGATTGTGATTATTGAATTGACTATCATGTCGGTACATATTGTCGGATGTCACGTCAACACACTAACAACTTAGATATGGATTCCATGAGAGAACCATTGTTGATTGTTATTTGTGAATGAATATGATTATATGCGTAATAATAGAGGAATTGAAATAAATGTAATTGATCATGCTCAGCTTGTATAATAATTCATAAACAAAAATCTAAAAATCAATATGTTATTAATTTTCATATTATGATAGTGTTATCTTTGTTGCTACAATTGTGATGTGATTGCATATCATTTGTCTTACTACATTATAGATTTATGGTATACTTTATGTAATTAGGTATGAGGTTTCATATGATCAAGTGGAGAGTCGTTGTTGGGTTGTAAGTTGGAAATTGGTAACTTAGAACCAGATTATGTTTTGATCCTACATTTATGTGTGTTAATAGGGGCATGAAAAAGAAAGTATGAATTTCAATCTCCGTTTAGGCTACCCTGATAGGAGAAATCTCACTATGGTGGGGTTGCTATAAGGGGTCAAGTCCTATCATGACGGACTAGTACAGTTAGAATATAAAAAAGATCAAAGTCATTCTAATTTGATCATTTTACAAGTGAATTACTAAATAATCAAGGGCCAAAGTATTGTAGTGAAAACATTAATGAACATAGAAAGTTGGTTAACATACTTAGGGGTGATATGAGTTCAGAAACCCCTCTATAAGAGATAGAAGGCTAGGTCCTTATCGATATTAGAGTTGGCAATATACCAACTAAAAGGTTGGTATCCTGTTATAAGTCAGTGGCAGTTAAGGTAATCGGGATGGCAAAAGTATGTGGATAGAACATTTGAGTGGTGCAGTTTTTATTGTATGATTTCTTCTAAATTTTTACTTTATGTTATGTGGTGGGTTTTGGATTGACTAATGATGTCTATCAGTACATGTTGTATGCACTGATATTATTCTTGCTATACCATTTAGTATAATCTGGTTGCAGGATCGATGATATTTTTTTGGTGAAGACGAAGATATTCTCCAACAACTCTTGCTCTTCCTTCCTTATAGTGGGAGTTGTGTCATTATTTTTATCTTATACACTATATTCTTGGAAAATATACCTTTTTAGACTAGATTCTTTAGGTGTGTTAGGATCTTTTTCAAAAATTTAATTTGGACTTTTAACTCTGTACTTGATAATTATACTATCTCTTAAGTATTATCTTCAGTTTCTTTTTTTACTTTTGACATGAATTAATTGATTGGGAATTAAGGTTTCTCCTATCTAGGTGTTATAATAGCTGACCGCACAGCCTATTGGGTTGGATTGTGGCACGTTTGGTAGGGTGTATCAAGATAATTACTCCATGTAAATGTAAGGTATTATTTAGTGTTATATATGATAAGAATTTGGGCCTATGTATAACTAATCCATGTATTGGTTGTACACTCTACATGGTATTATAGGATGTATAACTATACGTTCGATTTGGTGGTATTATTAATACATAGAATTTAATGTCATCAGATTAAATATGTAAAGACAAAAATACCCTTCTAATCCTTTAAATCATTTTTAAAAATTTTCTTGACTTTATGTTTTATATTTGTAGTTTTGTACTAGTAAATTTATTTAAATAATTAGCTTACAAATTTTATTTATTTGTGGATTTATATTTACATAATATAAAAAGAATATTTTATCATGTCAAATTTATTTTGATAAATTAAATTAGTTAGGTAATTTTGTTGATATAAAGGTCTAATTGAGTGGTTTTATTGATACAAAATAAAAGTCAATGACTTTGCACAATAATGCTCAAAGTTGAGTGATCTTTTAAGATATTAACTCCAGTAGATGGTTTATTCCATTTTACTATTGTTTATCATTTTTTCGATTTTAAAAGTAGATGATTTGTCTTTATTAAATTGAAAATTGATAATTGATGTTTTGTGAGCAATCAATTTATTAAGATAACAATCATTTACCCTCAAATAATTCAAGTGAGAAAATGAAGATAAAATTATTCTTCTCCTAGCTAGTTAGAAGGCCACAAAAAATAATATTGTCTGACAATTATTTATCTTGACCCAATTACATGACATAAAAAATTTCATGATAATTCAAGGGTATAATTGAAAAAGAAGTTTTTGTAAAATTTTAAACCAAACACAAAGTTATTCATCTTGGTACCAAACGACCCCGACGTCTTGGGCTTCATATGAAAAGTGATGAGAATAGGCCCAATTCTATTTCTATAATGGGCCACACTTCCAAATCCAAATCCTCAAATAGTAAGACCAATTATGAATAACCTGTATGCATTTTGATTCCTTTCAGTGTTACAAAATATAGGTAGTTACATGATCAGGCAATGACAAATTGTACATCTGTCTAGTTTGTTAGATTAGAAAATTTCATGAGGTTCTTTTTTTGTGTATAAATATAAGAACAATATAGTGTAATTATTAGATCCTATCTATTCAAAAGAAAACCCGTTCTAAAATCTTGATTTCCTAAAGGTATAACTAGGAAAAAATGACCATTAAAGCTACGGTTATATTTTAAAAAACAAATGGTCCATTAAACCTAAAAAGTCATAATACAATGTATAATAAGTATATATA
>JBCEWC010011792.1:0-16381 GCA_038996855.1 Solanum aculeatissimum | reverse complement strand
TTATAAACAAGTTTTTCAAGAACTTGTATATGCTTCATGCATTTTAAATCCTTCAAATACTTTCATATCAATTTTGTACAGTGACAATATTCAATATTAAATGCATGATATTTTATAGTGTCTAGATTGCAAGTCAAATAAGCTTTACGCTTACCAAGATGCACCATTTCACTTGATAATTAGAGCATGCTTTAATATATCGGATAATTTAGATTTTCATAATCTTTTATAATATTGCACATTGCACTATATTGTATCAAAGATTTCATTGACAAAATATTCCTTTTGTCGGTTTGCAATGCGACATAACTTGTTGAAATCTCATCACTTCATTATTTTCAGATAGTTATCCCTCTCATGAGTTTCATGAAGTGTTATGTCGTACGCTCTTCAAGAGCACATTGCCTCTTAATTATGACCATTTGGTCCTTTCCTTTCAAGAATTATCTTATTTGTGATCACTTGCATGTTTCATGCATGTCATAGACTGTGTCCTTCAGGGACATTCAATAAGAGCAATTTTAACTCTTAGTTTCTTATTATCTCCCCCTTATGTTAGACAACTAACATATATTCCAATCTATCTTGGAAAATTCATCTTTTATGCATCATGGTATATTTGTTAATCATATACCACATATCAAAATTATTAGATGAAAATTATATGATCCCGAACCATAAATCTATTGAGGGAGAAATTGATCATAATGTATTTGTCTGATGCATATCTTTATATGCAATTTATCATATTTTAGAACATGTCTTTGTTCTCATAAGCAATGATTGACCATTTGTTAAGACATTTAATGTCAATCAATTTGGATATTTATCAATATTATCAAGATGAATTGTCTTGATTACGTATTCTGAAAATTGTGCTCTCAACTCAATTATCTTGCACAAATAATTTTGCAAATGTCAAACTTCAGATTGACAATAAATGCACATGTGATCATCTTATAGATGCATCAATTTATAATATCATATGATGGTGAACGAGCCCATATTCACCTTTCTTACTTTCAAAATTTAAGGGATTCAAACCCAATATTAGTTGACCCAATCAACTTATCACGAGAACACGTTGTCTTAAAGAATCTTTTATTTCTTCAATATATGTCTAATGAGTAAACTCCAAGTTTATCATGACATATGTCATCAATTACAACTAAAACAAAAAAAAATGAGGCCCATAAAGTTGAATCAACCCTCGTAAAATGATCTCTACATCATCCGAGTCCATAGCCAAAAATTGAGCCCAAATTAGATCCCAGAAGACAGAGAAACAAATAAAAAATAAAGTTGCATTTCTTATTAAAATACATTTCTTACATAACTTCTCGGTCAAATTCCGCAAAAATACATCCAATTTAACAAGATCCAAGCATACCACAATATGAAATCAACGAATGAAAAAAAATTTACCTAAAAAATACGTGTTGAATCCCAAATCTAACTTCACCACGGTATTTCTCGCAAAAATTCGTACAACTTAGTATTTTGAATCGCTCAAATAGAATATAAAATAAGTTCGAAATCGCGGTGCGAAGTTGATATATATATATATATATATTCGTTCCCCCGAAGAAGGTCAACTATATATAGGGCCACGACTTTGACATGTGACAGCCTTTGCTCGTGCCATGTGTCAGTGTTGGGCTGGCTACGTCACCCCTCTATTTGGCCACCCTCCAATCCTTTTTTCCCCTGTTTCGGGTTCATCTGGACTTTGATTTTTGCAAATAACTATGTAACCTTATGGATTTCGACTTCACATCCAATGATGCAATCAGAATTTCCAACAGAACTTCCCACGATAAAATGAGGGTCCTACTTCTTTATACACAACTTTTAACAGAAAGCCCCCCCAGGGGTGAACGTCCTCGGTATCAAACGAGGGATTGTCCTAGACCAAAGTTGATATTTCGGAGCTAACCGCGCTATCAAAATTCTCATTCGGGACATGATTCCCGAGGACATTGACTAAGTCAACTATAGATCGATTCCAGCGGTCAAATTTATAATCCATGATATAATTGCATCAGACATGCCCCTAGCCTAATTCGGCCATTCTGGAGCCAGTGAAATCGTTAAAAATTCACTCCAAGACCATTTACTAGGACTTTATTTGAAAATTCATTTTACCTTTATAACATCCCGGTTAACTCAAAAGTCCACATAACTCTCAATAACTCCACCAATAGTCATCCCAACAGTCCCAACAAATTACCAATGGTCAGAAGTCATTATACACATGATCAACTTAACAAAATGACTGCAAAATCATAGAAATGACCCGGAGGGTCATTACAACTACTAACCATGTATTTGTGTTATAGTGTTTTATTTAATCCCTTGTAAAGACTTTGTATGTTATTTTATTTATTATAATAAAAGCCTTTATTTAAATACCTCATTATGTATACATGTGTGTCCATATCTTATATAGTAGACGATCTTGTGTATGGAGTAATTTAACTCATTCACGGAAGATTAAAATTATCGATTTACATAATTTAAAAATTAAATGTTTACGATCAAAGATGAGGAAGGACAAACATCTAGGTGATCGTAGCACAAGCTTAAATATGAGTTGATCTTAATTATGGGAATGATTAAATTCCAACTTCTTGTGTAAATACATTTTGTATGTATTGAATGGACCAATTGGAGAATTTTATTTATGTTCAAAATATTTATAAATAAATTCTCTAGTCCATTACATATACTTATACTCTTAATCTTGATATAATTATTATGAGCTATGTAATTTATTATATTATTTTAATCTATTAAAAGGTAAGACTTTTTAATGAGTCAATATATTCCTAATGGATTGGATAATTACAAATGACTTTAGTGAAATAATGGCTAGTTGATAGAACCATGTCTCGGTCTCGAGTTGAAGGCACCGCTCTATGGCTACTTAAGAGTTTTCACGTGAAAACCCTGCAGGTAGATTTTATATCCGTTACGTGAAATAAATTAAGTATAAATGATAAAGGATTAATTTAGTCAATAAATTAAATTTTTTAAAAGTTTCATTTAATTGATTGGTGTCAGTAATTCTAATACGGGGGTTAAATAAGATGCAATAGTAGATTTTAAAATTAACATTGAGGAGTGCAACTAAATATTTTTAGTGGAGTGATATGTAATTTTTTACGATATGGTCAATTCATTCTTTTGAGAATTATTATCGTAAATGAAAGTCTCAGTTAAATGTATCTTAGGTCCCTACTCTGCCTGGTTAATTAGCCAGTTTTGTAGAAATAATTATTTTTTTTAAGAAATAAAATCAGTGAGTTTTATTATACATTAAAATACTAATTTGGAAATATTTCAAATTAAAAAGAGGGATAATTTTTTTTTTTTTTTAAAATCAGTGGATTTTATTATACAATAAAATATTGATTTGAAAATATTTCAAATTTAAAAGGGGTCAAAAACATGTTTTGATTTTTAAGGGGTATTGATTACTCCAAAATATGGTTTAATAATGTGTGATCAATTTTTCTTTTCTTGAAAAGGAATAAAATTATTTTTGGGGCTTTATTGGGTTTTTATTGCCCCTTAATAGCCTCATAAACGTTGAAGATTCTTGAATATCTTCTTCTTCTTCTGAAGTTGAGAATAAAAAGAGATTTCCGAAGAAAAGAAAGAGACACAGAAAAATAAACATAAGTTTTCTCAAATACTTGCCTACACAAGTTACTAGCTGAATAGTTATTCAGGAAATAGTAGAAGACCGGAATCCTGAATTCGTCTTTGGATTCAACTAAAATTGAAGAAATCGTTATTAAAAACTTCAAGAGGTTAATAGTTTTCCTGAATTTTGGAAGATTTGTGATACTTGCCATATTACATCATGATAATGTAAGAATTTTGGTCCTGTTAGTTGCTTTTGTTGTATGATTTCTAACACACAAAACGTTTTGAGAATCATGTTTTAGACTTTGTTTTACGAAGATTATATTTAAAGCTCCTAATTGTGCATCTTAAACACACCTAATGCTCAATGTTTGAAGCTCGTCCAAAAGTTTCTATCAAAATCATGTGTTAAATTCTCTAATTAGCAGTGTTAACCCTAAAATTATTTAACAAATAAATAATAAAAATTCAATTCATCTATAACAATATGAAGATTGAGAGTAACTCAAATAACAACATACTAGTGTTCCCTAAAATGAAGTCTGGGAGGGATACGTATATGCAGATGTTACCCTACTTAGGAGATAGGGAGATTTTTTCAATAGATCCTCGGCTCGAGGGAAAAATAGTTCAAAGTAGTTCAGAAAAGAAATAGTGAAAATGAACAAATACTACAAAACACATTATCTATTTAAAAAAGATGACCTCATTTCCTTTTTTGGTCTGTTTAAAATGGAATGCCCCCTTTCCTCTTTTAGGAATATTTTTATTTCAACTTTTCATGTGGAATGTTTAAGGTTACAAGATTAAATTACACTTTGATACATTTGACATAATTTTAATTTAGAACCACTGAATTAAAAAGTCTTTTTTATTTTGTTAAACTCCGCGCCAAGTCAAAATATGTCATTCTTTTTTAAATGGATAGAGTACTATATAAAGCATGCTCAAATATTCTAAACAATAACTACAACAAAAGATGTGACAATCAAAGTACAATAATTGCGCTTGATAGTAATAGAAAGCAACAAGAAACTACATGAGTAATACTACGACTATTAATAAGGAAAGATAAGCGAGATCACTCTCTACAAGCTGCTAACCGACAACCCTAATTTATATTCTTCACAACCTCTTATCTAAAGAATAAAATTATATCTTGATTTCCATCCTTCTACATATCTACTTTGTTGACTTCTATTTGGACTCAATTTCTACTCTTTATAGCCTTTTCTTGTTTGCTTCATCAGTCTTTTGTATCTATATAAAATCAATTGTCGTTGTGCACTCTTGCAAGGGAAGACCTGGTTCAATGATAGAATATACATAAGAAAATAAATAGTGAATCAGGTTCATTTTGTCATTCATCAAAATTACATGCATGTTCACCTTTTTCCAACACATCTCAATATTCTTATTTCACAATTTTCATTTTCTGAACGTGAGAGTACTTCTTGGTTGGTTAACAATTTGCTCTCTATATAGAACATAGTTGGTCAAATCACTAACCTATAGAACTTGTTTTTTAAGTTTTGATAGCACTATTTTACACACCAGACTATGATGAGAGCCTCCACTTTACCTGTAATGTATCACTATAATGTATGACAATATAATTAATTTCTTCATTTTCATGGATAATAGACTCAAGATATTTTAGAGTATCTTTCTTATTAACAATACGTATATCAAATCTCACTTTCATGTCAACCTCATATATGTGATTACAAACAATAAAATTTGCGTTGAGAAAAAATATTCATGAATGAAACGATTGCAACAGTCGTATTTATTTGATTTCAAATATGAGTGTTACAATCTCTATGTATCCTCTGATTTGCCTTTTCAAATATAAATTTAAGGGCTCTTGTAAGATTAATCTCGAACTTGGTGGATTTGATCTTTATACATACTTGAATCCTAGGGCTTTTGGCTTGATCTTGAATCTTATGGTCTTGATCTTGATTTGTGAATTTGATGAACTTGATATGGACTTGAACTTGATCTTGACTAGTACTTGAATTCAAAGACTTTTGAGCTTGTTCTTGAATTTTATGGTCTTGATCTTGCGTTGTTATTGAACTTGAATGTTTGAGTGTTTGAATTCTTAAACTTGTAGACAAATCTGTGGTGTTTGATCAATGAGCTCTCTCTGGCTTCTTGTTAGAATTTTGGTATAATTTTTGAATTATGTCCGATTTATAGTCGTAGTATAGAGGAGTTATGATGAGAACAAACTTTCTTTCGGTCAATCAAATTTAAGTGGCATGGTGATATTTGATTGGCCAAAATACGTCATTTGTACACGTGATACATTTTTATTGATCTTTGATTGAAATAAAAGTGTCATGTCATTTTGACACATTGCATGATTCTATTGACTTCTTTATTTATTTATTTTGGTATTCAAAGATAATTATATTAATGATTCATATTCGTCATTACAAGGGAGTGACAGGTTTGGACCTGACCGGGGCAGGGTGGCGTTCAGAGAACTATTACATATATTTACTGGCCCTCTGGGCTTAACAAAAAAAGTTCCTCCTTTGTCTGATTCCAAAAGTCTTGATACACACACTGGTGGAACTTCCATGCAAAAAAAGGAGTTTTCCTCTGTTATCCTTGCTCCTTCCTTGACTAGCTTATCTGCCACTCTATTAACCTCCCTGTAGCTATGCTGAATGGGAGGGCTCCCTACCTGTTTGAGAAGCTCCCTGCAGTCAAAAATCATGTTAGTATAAGTGGGGTGTTCATTTTTAATGAGGTTTATGATGTCATTGTAGTCGGTGTTGATTTCTATAGGAATTAGTTTTCTTTCTGCCGCCATGCGTAGCCCTTGGATGAGGGCTAAGAGTTCTGCCTTGATGTGGTTTCCGGCGTTATAGTTGCTTGTGTAGCCTACTGTTCAGTCCCCATTTTCTATCTGGATGAATCCTCCAGTTCCTCCCTTATTTTTCTTTTTGTTGTACGCACCATCACAGTTTAGTTTGTATCCTTTAGCCGGTGGTAGCCATTTTATGCGTGTAGATGTGCTAGCTCTTTGTTGTGGATTTTTATTTAAAGTATGGTATTCTATGGCCTTTATTATGGATGTTTTGATACATATATGATTCTTTTTGTTTTCATATGTATTTTCGCTTCTTTTCAGCCATATGCTCCACATGAAGAAGGGGAAGACTTCTTTCCAGGAGATTATTTTTTATGGGATGGTGGTTTTCATATCCCGTAGATGATATAGCCAGTTGTCTTGATGGTGATGGAGGATTTGGTTGGTGTGGTGTAGGCAATTAATGTATTTCCAGAGTTTTTTCGCGTTGGTGCATTCCAGAAAGATGTGGAGAATTGATTCCGGCTTATCGCATAGGTCACTCTCTAATATTCCTATTTTTGTGAGAAAGCTGCGCGTTGTGAGCCTTTTGTGTTGGCAGAGCCAGATAAAGAATTTTATTTTGTTCGGAAAGTCTAGTTTCCATATCCATTTAAAGTCCAGCGTTGGGGGGTTGTCACAACCATTAAGGAGCTTGTATATAAAAGATGTAGTAAGGGTGTCTTTCGTACTAGGTTCCCATGTTATTGTGTCTTTCTTAGTTGGGGACGTATATGTATTCCTAATATTTGCTATGATGGCTTGCGGCAAATTGAAGGAGATTATTTGTGTGTTTATTGCACCCGTAGTCACTATTTCGCAGAATTTTATTTTATTGTCAATTTCTCTTAGTGGTCCTTGGATTTGGCTTCTCATGGATTGTCCATTAGGTAGCCATTTATTGTGCCAGAATGTCGCTATGGTGCCATCCCCAATAACCCATTGTATACCTTTTTTGCAGATGTCCCATCCTTCCATTAGGTCTTTCCATAGTTTGCTATGGTGTTTTAAGAATTTTGTATGTTCGTTGAGTTTGTTCTCTGTTGTATACTTACTTAGTAGAAGCGAAGCCCATAGCGTTGAAAGGTTTGAGTTGGTTCTCCATGCTAGTTTTGCTAGCAGGACGCGGTTCTTTATGTCCGCCTTTTGTAGGCCCAGCCCCCCATTTTCTTTACTTTGGGTAATGCTATCCCATTTTACTAGGTGAAGTCTTTTTTTATCCATAGTAGTTCCCCAGATGAAGTTTCATTGTATTTTGTCCATTGTATTTGTTATGGTCGCGATTTGACACGTGGCTGCAAAATGGACTTCTAGGATGAGATGATATTGGGTTCAACAAAGTGTGCTCATCTACTATAGCCCAATCAATGGACTAGCCCAAAGAAATTAAACTTTAATTAAATTTATATTTATTGAATTTAAAAAAATTAACCTGATTATATTAATTCATAGTATTTATTTAGACTAATATATCGTGAATTTGAAAATGCTTCGAAAAATAGCTAGACAACTGAAATTATATCTTCACTTTCTGTTGGTCTTCATGCTATGTTTTTAAATCAATTATCAAACTTTTATTATTGTGCTATTTAAAATCAATAATGTTTATAGCTTATTTACTTGTATAGAGGTAATATATGTAGTTTGATAACCATTTTAAAAAAAGAATTTATGATTTTTCAATTGTTTAAAAGTAAAGACGAAATAATAAATTTGAATCTCTTAATAACTTTAACACCATGACATTGTTTATACCTGAATCAATATGTTAGATGTTTTATTTTCTATCAATTTCTTTAATTTTTAAAACTTTTAATGTATTTTTTTTTGTGTGTATGTGTTATTATGCTATTTATCAAAATATAAATTAAAAATCCATAGAATTTATGCCTCAAGGCTTATGTCTCGATCTTTTTGCTTGGAAGCAAATTAAATTACGTACGTAGGAAATAATAATACAGAAATCATAGTGTATAAATTAGGAATGAAGAAATTATTACTTTACTATCTTATGAACGACAAAAAGCAGGCACGTTTGCTTGATTTTAATATATCATTTGAATTAATTATTTCTTCACCTTCTTTACTTGTGATTTTACAATGTTATCCATAATAAATTATTCTTTTGGCTCTTTCAACTATGATTTTATAATAAATTAAATTAACTCTAATATATCATTTTTTTCAACTCTTTCAACTATGATTTTACTAAATTACTCTAATCAATTATTTTAAGTGATGCAAATATTAGCATTAGGAGTTACCAAAAAAAAAAGCATTAGGATAAAACACAATATGATAAATTAAGTCATTCTTTTTATGCTGGACAAATAAAATTAAATAACTATTTTAATATTTTTCAATAATTATATTTGTGTCAAAAAAGAATGGAAACAATGAAAAAAAGTTGTAATTCTCAATAATTAATAGCTTAAAATATTTAAAAGTCATAAAAAATTTGATTGACTTTCGAAATTTTGTTAGTGCACATAGATTGATCAGACAGAGGGAGGAACATATATTATTTAAAATAACATAAAAAGTTTCATAAATCACAATGACTAATAGTTTTAATTATTTAAAAGAAATATAAAAAGTCTGATTGATTCTCGAAATTCTATGAGGTATCACGTAAATTGAGTCGAAAGACATAATATGTATTATTTGAAAATCATATATAAAAATACTATAAATCAAATAAATAACAATTTAAAAAAATTTAAAAATTATATTAAAATTTCAAATTCTATTTGGGTCAAATAAATTGAAAAAGCAAAATAACATATATTCACGAGCCCTTTTGCATCTAGTAATGAAAGAAATACAACGTGTGGAATATTCATAACTATATGTTTGATTTGTAGTCTAAATTTTTTATGTAGTATATAAATTAAAATAGTTATTCAGTTAGCAAAATAAAATAAAATACTTTTTACTATATGAAGGACATTATGTCATTTAATAATTTTAATTTGTGTATTATTAATAATCATATTCCACTTTATATCTTACGCAACTAACATGTATACATTTATGTAGAAAAGAAAAATTATATTAATAATTTGCGTAAGATACATATGTTCTGCATGATGTTCTACTTAAATTATCAATGCTAGATTAGTGTAGAAACTATTTTTTTCTATTTTCTAGCTAAACAACATTCAAGGTAAACTAGGGATGATAAGATTAAATATCATTTTAAAAGAATATTTAAAAATGTTGCAGAAAAGAAAAATTATATTAATAATTTGTGTGTAATATAATACACATGTTCTGCCTGATGTTCTACTTAAATTAAACAATGTTAGATTAATGTACAAACTATTTCTTTCTATTTTGTAACTAAACGACATTCAAGATAGACTAGGGATGATAAGATTAAATACCACTTTAAAAAAATATTTAAAAATGTTGGAGAAAAGTAAAATTATATTAATAATTTGCGTGAGATACACATATTTTGTACGATGTTCTACTTAAATTAAACAATGTTAGATTAACGTAGAAACTATTTCTTTCTATTTTGTAACTAAACGACATCCAAGGTACACTAGGAATGATAAGATTAAATACCACTTTATAAAAATATCATACAAAATAAAATAAATAATAACTACATTTTTAAGATCAATAAGAATTGTGATTAAGTGAACGTTTCTTGGCCTTTTGATGCTAAGAGCGAACTCATCCTTAATTAAAAAATTTAGATTTAATCCTGCTAAAAATGAAATTGCTTTTAATGAGAAATGTTTTACCCCCTTTCGTCTTAATATGTAATTTTTTTCAACGTAAATTTTAATTTAATCAAATCCAATAAAAAATAACTCTCTTATATAGAAAAATAATAGTTATCTGTTTGTTTCATGATACTTATTTTGGCAATTTGTGTACACAAGTACTTCTTAGCTTTCTGGTTAAAGCTTCAATTGTTATGTTGAAGATATATATGTATATATAAATTTTAATTTACTCTCAAAATATATACCATTTAAAAATTATGTAAAAATATTATCAATTGCAAGAATTAGTAATTTAAAATATTTTTAAAAAAATTACAGAAAACATTTAATTGACTCTCTAAATGGATCGAACTTTTATAGCAGAGTATTTTTTCACACTTTGATGAGTGGAACCTCTCGTCTCCTCTAATTCACTATGTTCTTAGCATGCATGATCTAGTCATAGAGACTATTATAGTTGTCAAATTGACTTCCTCCCTTTATAATGATCTCGCACAACTAGTTCCAAAATTAATATTTTACTTTCAATCTTTAAACTTTTCATATCCAAAAAAACTTGCTTTTAAAGATAGATTTTGCATAAAAATAATCAATAAGCACTCGCTTTAACCCTCCTTTAATTGCGCTATCAACAGCGGTGCATAATTGGTATGTGTCACCTCTTTTTCATTTTAGTAGCACTACTTGCTAAAAACAAAATGGATAATTCCATTATCCTAATTAATCAATCATTTGAGTTGTCAATACTTAATCCAACTTTATTCACCTTTTTAATTTGAGTTGTCAACCACGTGGTTGGCATCTACTAGTTCTTCATTTCATTTTCTTTTAATTTTTTTTCTACAACACTCATTGAAGATAAAGAATATAAACAATTTTAAATTTTAAAAAAAAGGAGGAATTGAAATGATTAATTAGGTTTGACAAAAAAAATAATAATTAAGTAATACATGGGTTGAATCATTATTGTTAACATAAATGATAGATTTTTGTGTGGAAAATATTTTCCTGGAAAATGAATTGATTTTTAATTTTTTTTTCATGTTTGGTTGGTGAGTGAAAATATTTTTTGGAAAAGTGACATCATCATCAATATCACCACTATCCTGGATGATAGACCCAAGGTATTTAAAGCTTTCTCTCTTGGAATAGGTTGAGTGGAAAGTTTCACTTCAATGTCTGCGTTATTCTTCCGACACTAAATTTGCACTCTAAATATTCTATTTTGGTCTTGCTCAATTTGAACCATTTAGATTTCAAAGTATGTCTCCACACTTCCAACCTATCATTAACTCTATTTTGAGCCTCATCAATCAGTACTATGTAATCCTCAAATAGTATACACCATGGAACCCCCTCCTAAACAGATCGTGTCAGCTTATCCATCACTAAAGCAAAAAGAAAAGGACTCAACATCGATCCTTGATAATGTCCTATCTCAATCGAAAAATACTCTGAGTCTCCTCCCACCGTTCGTACTCGAGTTTTGGCTCTGTCATACATGTCCTTTATCACGCCAATATACACTATTGAAACACCTTTCACCTCTAGACACCTCTATAGGACATCCCTCGAAACTCTATCGTAAGTCTTCGCAAGATCAATGAATACCATATGAAGGTCCATCTTTCTCTCCCTATATTTCTTCACCAACCTCCGAACAAGATGAATTGCCTCAATAGTCGATCACACCGACATAAATTCGAATTGATTCTCTGAAATAAACACTCTTTTTATTACCCTCACCTCCACCAATCTTTTCTAGGCCTTCATAGTATGGCTTAACAACTTGATACCCCTATAATTGTTACAGTTTTGAATACCACCCTTGTTCTTGTACAATGGAACATTTGTACTTCTCCATTCATTGAACATCTTAGTAGTCTTCATAATAGCATTAAACAACCTAGTCAACCACTCAATATTATCCTTGCCCATGCTCTTCCAAAAATCCACCAGAATCTCATCGGGTCCGATCGCTCGCCCTCTGTTCATCCTACTAATAGTACGTCTAACCTCCTCAGCTTTGAAACGTCTACAATAACCAAAATCTTGATGACTATCGGAGTGCGTCAAATCACCCAACCTTAATATCTCTGTCCTTTTTTTCGTTTAAGAGTTTATGAAAGTAAGCTTGCCACCTTAGCTTAATGGAAGTCTCATCCACCAACACCTCACCCTCCTATTCTTTAATGCACTTCACTTGGTCTAAGTCACGATTTTTTTTCTCTTTCTCCTTCGTGAACCTATACAATCTCTTGTCCCCGTCTTTTTCACTTAACTCAACACACGAGTGCTCAAACGTTGTTGTCTTAGCACTCGTCACTGACGTCTTGTCTTTTTCACTTAACTCAACACACGAGTGCTTAAACGTTGTTGTCTTAGCACTCGTCACTGACGTCTTCGCTTTTGTTTTCACCTTCTTATAGATATTCTTAAGCCTTTGTTTTTCATCTTTATCCCTACATTCCAACCACTTCGTATAGACAATCTTCTTAGCTTTCACTTTACCTTGAACTTCTCCACTCCCCCACCAATTACCTTGACGTCCACCAAAGGTCCCTCTCGAAACACCTAACACTTCGGTAGCTACTTTTCTAATGTAACCAACAGTGGTGTCCCACATGGTTTTCACATCTCCACTACTACTCCAAGCCCCTAAACTACTAAACTTTTTGCCCATCTCCCGAGAAGGGCAAGAGTTAGATCACCCCATCTAATTCTCGATTGGGCATAAATAACCTTCTTCCTCTTACTCCTCTTAATTTCTAAGTCCATCACTAGAAGCCTACGTTGAGTGAAAATATTTTCACTCGAAGTGACCTTGCAATTCTTAAACAGGCTTCTATCACCCTTCCGGAGGAATAAGTAATCAATTTGGGTCTTAGCTATCGTACTACGGAAAATAATCAAATGATTTTCCCTCATCGGGAAACATGAGTTAGCAATAACCAACTCAAAGGCTTTAGCAAAGTCCAAGAGAGACGTCCCACCTCCATTCCTCTCCCCAAAATTAAAGCCTCTATGGACATTGTCAAAACCACTAGAAGTTGCACCAATATGCCCATTAAAATCTCTCCTAGTGAAAATTTTGTCTATGTCCAGTATACCTCTCACAACCTCATCCAACTCTTCCCAATAGAGTTTTTTGACTTCCTCATCCAGGCCAACTTGAGGCGCATTCACAATATGACTACCGACCATAAGTTTAATAAACATCATCCTATCATTAATCCTGCTGACCTCAACCACATACTCCTTAAGGTCCTCATCTACTAGGATACCTACTACATTTCTATCCCTAAAGTCACCAGAGTACCATAATTTAAACTCATCTACGTCTTGAGCTTTGGTACATTTCTATACAAGCAAATCTTAATTAGGCCCAAAAATGATCGAAGTCTGTTCAAATGGGGTATAAATTAGGGATAATTGCAATGCAAGATCATTAGGTCAAAATAATTATAAAACAATAGTCATTCGTTGTATAGGTATGTATAGTCAATGTATATTTTTTATGTATACTCAAACTATATTCAGTTTTTGAGTGTATCATAATGTATATTTAGTATATAGCTCATGTATAAGTAAAGTAAGTGTATACTCTTATGACTTTTGGCAAGTTATATTGTATAGTCATGTATATTTTTTTATAATTTTGGGCTATTTTTTTAATGTAAATAAAAGAAGACTATATTTATTGTAAATTAATTATTAAGCTATTTTCATAATATGACTATTTTTTTCCTTTTTCATATTGAAGTTGTGGTACACTTGTATCAATTCTGACTGTTGTCATTAATTGACAATTCTTTAACTGAAGCAAGTAATTAATGCAACAACGTAATCAATTACATTGATTTATGGAATTTAAGCTGTTGATTTGCTATAAAATTTTATACTAGTAACAATGCATTCCAAAAGAAATTCAAAAACTAAATATGAAGACTTAGACTTTCATTATTTGCTTCATTTTCTTTTTATTTATTGAAGATTGTCAATTGAATATCAAAGTTAGTTGATTGTTGTGGTGTATCAATTATGTCAATCGTTTAAATTCTAATATGATATTTTGAGATTTGAAATGCACAAAAATAAAAATAAAATTACAATTATGTAATTGACGGTACTATTATAAAATGAAACTAAACTATTTTCACATATACCTTTATCAAGTCACAACAAATATGAAAATAGGGATCAAAATTAACTTTGTTATAAGATCAAAGTAAATACACAAACCTGCAAAATTGTTACCTGATGTATCATGTTATCTTTCGAATATATCATATATCATGATACCTTTTGGATACACGATGTATTAATGATATCTTTTCAATACATGATGCATTAAGATGTATCATATTTTTTTTATATACTTGTATCAATAGACTCTAATGCAATCACCCAGAGCATTGTCAATTTGCTATTTAAATAACATTGTTGCTTTATTGGGTAACTATTTTAAGCCAGGATTTTAAGAAGTAAATGTATCACTTATGTGTGCCTAATTGTATAGATTTTCCATTTAAGAAACAAGTAAATGAATTTATAGAAATCACATTCTGAATAAAAAAAATAAAGCATAAGAGAGTTTGTTTAAAAATGAATAAATATGTATAGTAGGATTATACTAGCTCATGATTATGTGAGCGAAGAGGGATTAGTCTTTTCTTCACTTTTTTTTTAATTAATAGTATTATTATTTAATAATCGTATAGATTTTTTCTTCCATGTTTATTATTATCTGTTGCTTCATTTATTGTATATCATGTTATTTTGTAGTCTTATTTTTTTTGTAATTATCCTTCAATATATTTTTAATTTTGAGATGCAAGTGTATCTAAAATAACATCTCTAATGTTAAAATGCTAACAAACGAGGTCGACAATTAATTAAAGTTCAATGTATGATGATTTTGTAAGTTTATTCATTTTTTAAAATAATTTTGCCATATGCTTGGTGTTGAAAATTCAGTTATGAAGTACTAAGTACATGTAAAAATTGTCTTAAATCTCACGTACGTGTGTCTGAGTTTGTTTTGCCATTTTTTTTCTCTTACAACAATTCAATATTTAAATTTACTCCAAATAAGCTCAAATTTAAAATGTGAATTCCATATATTAAAAATAACAAACTTTTATATCAATTTCTCAAAACAACAACAAATCTAACAAATCCATTAACAATTACCGGGGCACCTTGGATCAGGTCAAGCAACCAATGTTGATTAAACTTTCACAAAGGCATGTTTTTTTCGTAGTATTTTTATTAAAATTGTTTACTTACAAATATTTTTAGAGAACAGTAATTTTTTTTTATAACTGTAATTTTTAATAGGAAAATAAATATCCCTATACATTTTAAGCTCATATGTTACATAAATGTGTCAACAAAACTTATTTACAACCAAATATCAATAGTTTTTTACTAAAAGTATACATGCATGGGTAAAACTAAAAAAAAAAAAAAGGGAACAAATAAGTGAAGAAAGACAAAAAAAAAAAGAGAAATAAAGGGAACAAAAAAAGGGCCAAAAAAAAAGAGAAAAACAGGGAACAAATAAGCATGCTGGGAAAGGTAAAAAAAAGGATAAAATAAAAGAAAAGTAGAGCACACAAAAAAAGGCATTAATTAAAGAATTTACTTAATTAATGAGTTTTGTCTCTCTCATACATGGGGAAAACACCAAAAAGGAAAAAATAAAAATAACTGACGAAAAATTAATTAAATAATTTTTTTTCTAAAAAATAATACTAATCAACAATAAATATTTTTTTTGAGTTGTATTTGTACCGAACGAAAATAGTTAGTGTTTTTTTTTTTGGTGGATCGACGATGGTATTGTTGGTTATTTTCTTAGTGGTTTGTTTGGTGTGATTTATTTGGTTGGTTATTTATTTAAGTTGTTTGGTTGGTACCATTTATTTGGTTGGTAATTTTTTGGTATTTGATTTGTATTTTTTATTTATTTATCTACATGTAATATATTTGGTTGGTATTTGATTGATATTTTCTTGATTTGTTTGATGTGATTTATTTGGTTAGGTATTATTTGATGTTAATTTGGTCTTACCTCGTATTTAGTTATTTTTGTTGGTGTTAATATTATTTAATATTATTC
>JBCEWC010011791.1:0-16383 GCA_038996855.1 Solanum aculeatissimum | reverse complement strand
CAACACAACAACATACATAAAAGGAAACTATAGACTTCTTCTATCAGGTCCCTCGTACGCAGATGCTGAGTTTCTCATTAAAGGAGAACTTTTAGGACAACAAAAATATTGAGTTTGTGATTTTTCCAAAAGTTATTTTTTTTGTTCCTTGGACATGCTCCTTTTATATTGTCAAGGTAACCCTGAAAGAACCACTGGTCCATTAGTACAAATGAAAGTGACATTTCACTAACCAAAACAGCTTTAACAGTTGTATCCCACACAACCCTCTGCAAGTCAATCTGATTGTCGACCTGGTCCTCGAGTATGTTCGTTAATCATCAAAACCTCACTCAACATTATTCTTTCCTTATTTGCAGTTTGCCTTCTTGTATAAATACTCATACATAGTAATGAAACATCACACTTTTCTCAGGGAGTAAGAATTATAGTTGGGAATATTCATAAAGAGATTCAAATATGGCTCAAAGAGATCAAAATCATCCTAAATTGGAGAAATAAGGAGAAATCTTAGGAGAGAAGATTGATCGAACTCTCAAAAAATCACGTTATCAACTAATGAAACTATTAAGATTTTTGATACTCTGCGCATTGAATCTTTGTGGGTAGAGATAAATCCTCTAGGATTTGAATACCTCTAACACCCACAAGTTTACAAATACAAAGTTGACAAGTAATAATATAGTTATTTTGGTAATATTGGCTTTACTAATTAAACTAATCAAAGATTAACATGAAAGTGTCCAAAAGCAGGAAAGAGTCAACATTACATATAGCTGGAATATTGTCATCACATAAAATCTTATCCTTTAATTCACAAATTACGTAGTTTGCCATCTAAAAATTCTTAGAATTTTGACAACCATAAATTGCCCTGACATGACATATATCACATCTCCCGGTTCACGATAAGACACGTGTCATATCTTCGTTAAATTTTATATTTTTAAATATCAATTATTAATTTAATTGCGAGAAAACATTTTATGTTGCTGAAATAAATTTTTAAAATGAATGATATGCCAGAACGGCTCAAGTCAATATGTCATATGTGGGTTCGTTCATGAGTATAAATTATAATAAAATAATATTGTTGTAATATATTAGCTTATTGAAAGCAAAAGATACATTAGATTTCATGTGAATAAGCTTCTTTTTTTCTTTTGGATTTTCTTCTACGTGATTAGATTAAAATTGAAGATAAGACGTACTATAAAATTAATTACTAATGAACCTCATATTGACTTTGATATTATGTACTACTACTGTTTATCTATTTGTTTATTTGTAATAATTAATAATTATACCTCTCTATATATAGATAAATATTCATTAGTTTTAGGCATTTTTACTCGATCAATAAAAATAACACAAGCCGAACACTTAATCATAATTAAGTGGTGTGAGTTGTTACCTTATTTTTAGTTAACTAAGGTTAAAATAATCAATTAGGTTGTAAATATCTCATTGATCAATCCGATTTTAAATACAAAATGGCGTGAAATAATATTTGAGATAATAAATTTAATTATATTTATCAAAATAAGTTGAAATTTAATCATAATATTTATATTACGATCCAAAAAAGTCTTATTCATGGGTATCTGAGCAATTCATTTCTTGTTGTATAATTTTTTTATAATCAACAAATAATCACTCATTAATACAACAGAAACATTATTTTAAATTTAGAACGTAACGATGCCGCCTATTAATTGTACACTATGCACATTCTACTTATTCACCCTGTCATTATTTTATAAAGGCCGTGAGTATGCGCAATGTAATTACTTACTTAAAATACGATCGATGGCCATAAATAAATTATATATGAAAATTTAAATTTTATTATTTTTTAAGTATAAAAACATAATTTTTGGGAATATCTATTAATTAATTATAAAAGCATATCACACGAATTGATTCCGAGGCAAAAATATACAATAGGACCATACAAATATTGTTAGGAATGAGATATAGTGTTCCGTATTAACCATATAGTTGCGTTATGTATATATATATTATTTTATTTAATTTTTTGTAAAATATTTTATTTTATTTATTATAATAAATTTTTTAATTGAATAAGATCATTATGTATATATGTGTATTCATTGTTTATATAATAGACTATTTTGTGTATGAAGCTACTTAATTCATACACGAAAGATTAAAATTGTTGATTCTTATAAGTTATAAATTAACGTTCTCAATTAAAGATGAAATTGGACAAACATCTTGATAATTGTAGCATAAAATTAAATATAATTTGATTTTAATTATGAAAATGATAAAATTCTAACTTTTTGTGCTAGCTAGTACATTTTATATGTATTAAACAAACAAGTAGAGATATTTGCTTATGTTCTGAATATTAATAAATTAAATAAATTCTTCAGTCCATTACATGTACTTATACTCTTAATCTTGATCTATTATCTATGGAATTTGATGTAATACCACACAACTCTATTCTTAGGATCCAACATTTTTTCTCACTGTAAATACATAAACTTGAACTAGTGATGTCTCAATTGTACTATATTTTAAGGTTCATCTATATGTTGGAAGTGTATTGGAAGTGGATTAAGACCCTAAGAGACCTGTTGTACTTAGTCGAGTTCAAAACCTTCCTACCGATTAATTTTTTCGCATTATGCAAGGTTCAACTTTAAATGACCATAACTCTAAGCACATAAAGAATTAGGTCACTCACAACCTATAAAATTTAAACTCTTTGAATCCTCTTTCCAACACCACTAAGATTGCCTCATTTAGAATTCAGAGTAAAAAGTTATAACCATTTTACTGTAGACTGCCAGACCAGAGTTTCTGAAGACAGGTTCTACGACCCTGACTTATGAGTCATAGATTGAACTACAGACCTCTACTGTCAGGTCGTGGAACAAGTCCTGCAAGTCAATTTTGGGTCCCAAACTCTACGACCCAACTATAGGTCGTAGAAATTTCTACAGATCGTAATTTGGGCCTGTAAAATGAGTTCTAGGACCCCAAAATCCACCCTAGTTTCTACTAATGGGCTTCTACGACTTGCAGATTGCCCCATAAATAAATTGCCTATATCAAGTTAACTGTTGGAACCAATTTTCTTCATTGTGAGTAAATTCCATTAAAATATTTATCTATGTTGTTCTCTTGAAGAAAATCATGGCATTTCATGATTTCATTACTGAGATAGGTTATCAAGTCAAGGTGAATGCTTTTAATTGTTGAACTAGTATGAACCCTAAAGATTTCATGAAAAGATATCGAGTTTAGAGCTTTGAGTTGAGTTAAAAACATAATTTGAGCATCTATGATTTACAAGTAGTTGCGCATGAAATCAATGTTTTTAGACAAGCATCTGAAGAGTGAGAAAATACTGAAGCTGAGCTAAGTCCAAAAAGTTAAAGAAATATTTTTAGTAATAATACCCTTCTAAGTATAAGCATATAATGACCTTTTGGGAGTAGTATTGAACATCGATATCGGTAAGAGTGATAATAACTCTAACTCATAAACTACGTAGTCAACATAGAATAGGATTGTACCAAGTGTACAACTCATATGTCATTGAGATGACCCAGTTTAGATGGATCCATAAGTACTTCGTCTCTTACCTAAGCAAAGTATGGGATGACTCTAACAACGTGGGCAATACATTGTATCATCACGAGGCTCATAGTGATAGTTGTTTGTTAGAGAAACTTCCCAATCTAAAGTATAATATTTTCTAGCATATTGAGTTACATTGTTTATATAATCAGCATACTTGATCTGTTATTTACTGCATCGGTGTTCTAAAATTATATTTTAAGTTATCTTAGAAATAGTTCCCTACCACGAGTTTTCTAATTTTGGCCAACTTGCATGCCAGTATATTTCACGTATTGATGTTATTTGGACCTGCATCTTTTCATGATGCAGACACAACGATTGAGTCCATCAATCGACGCACCATTGAGGTTCAACATTCCAGTTAGCTATTGGTTAGGCCTTGTTCCAGCCAGAGGTTTTGATGTCTTTTATTTCTGATTTAGTTTTTTATTTTAGTTATGGTTACTGTGGACCTATCACGGTAGTTGTCTCAAAGGCATTATTTTAGAGGTTCCATAGACCAGATGATTATTATTTTAGTCTTTTCCTTCAATTGTTGTTGATATATCTTGATTTCTTAAGTATTGTTGGGATTATTGCATTACCTTACATGCCATGTTAATTCTAGCATGTTACTTATTGTTTAAGTTTTTCACTGAGCAATGTTGCTAGGCCAAGTGGTTCATTTGGAGTTAGAAATAATTTTCGAGCTCTAACCACATTTGGAGGGTAGACTCAAGACGTGACAAACTTGGTATCAGAGTACAGAGTTCAAGTGTCCTAATATGTCTATGGAACCATATTTAGTAGAGTCTGTATTATTGGTGTAAAACACACCACATCCATAATGGAAAGGCTGCAGAGCATTAGGAAGTGTCACTGTCAGTTGTTATTCTATTTCGTGTTTCAAAGTTTAACTATGTTTAATCTCTTCTAACTCATGCATTAATGTGTTGCTTTTCAGATCATGCCTCCACGCAGAGTCGCTTGAACAACTAGGGGCAGAGGACGTCCGACCAGGAAAAATCCAAACCAGCCTGATCCATCAGTTTCTGAGGGACTCAAAGGGCCATCCATGACTATTGATCAGCCACCACATGCAGACATATCTAATACTGAGCTCCACCAGAAAATCCAGTCTCTAGCTTAGGCGGTAACCACACAGGGGGTCGGATAGGGAGCTTGTATACATGGTGCGTCAAACATTACCAGGGTTAGTGAGATTTTGGGGATGAACCTGTTTGAGTTCATGAGGTTAGATGTAATGACTTTGCCAACACTTTTTGAGTTTACCTATGAAACTTATTATTTTTGTCTTTTTATAAGTTGTTTTGGACCTAATTCAAACTATATGTGTTATTGTAACTGGAATCTTTTATTTATAAGTGAAAAATATGAGTTTTGACATTTTTTGAAGTTTAAGTTGTTGAAAAAAAGAATTTTTGTATCATTTTGAGTTTTGAGTGTTGGATAAAAAGTCCATCGATTCTATTATCTTCAAAACGTCAAATCTGGTGTAGGAAAAGTTACGAAACTGAATTTGGAGTTAAAATGGAGATTTTAGACCCAAAGTTGCACTTTTAGTTAATTTCGGGGCTTAACTTTGACTTTAGTCAACATTTAGAGTTAGGAAGTTCGAATAGAAATTCTGACAGTTCCAATAGTTTCGTATGGTGAAATTAATACTAGAAATGATCTCATTGTAATTTTTAGAGTTTTTAGGACAATTAGGCTTGATCTGGACTTGAAGAACCGGGAGTCACCACCCACAAAGCCTACCATTGAGTCACCACCAGAACTAGAGTTGAAGGACCTTCCCCCCTTCCCCCATTTAAATTATGCATTCTTGGGTCGTAACATCACACTACCAATTATAGTGGCGTCAGATCTAACAGCCCAGCAGGAGCAGGCATTAGTAGCAGTTTTGCAACAATTCAAGAAGGCTATCAGATGGACAATTGTTGATATCATTGGCATCCCACCTGGAATATGTACTCACAAAATCTAATTGGTAAAGGGGTACAAGCCTAGTGCGGAACACCAGCAGCGACTCAAACCACGTATGCAGGAAGTTGTGCGAAAACAAATTATCAAATGGTTGGACGTTGGTGTAATATATCCTATAGCCGATAGTAAATGGGTCAGCCCAGTCCAGTGTATTCCAATGAAGGTCGGCATCACGGTAGTCCCTAATGCATGCAATGAGTTGATTCCTATGCGACCAGTCACTGGATAGCAAGTATGTATGAACTACTGCAAACTGAATGCTTCAACTAATAAGGGCTATTTCCCAATGTTGTTCATAGCCAAATGCTCGATAGATTGACAAGAAAAGGTTGGTTTCACTTTCTCAATGATTACTCTGGATGCAATCAGATCTCCATTTCTCCAGGGGACCAAGAGAAAACTACATTCACATGCCTATATGGCACCTTCACATTCAGGAGGATGCCATTCGGGCTATGTGATGTGCCAACAACATTTCAGGGATGTATTCCACATAGTGGAAGACACAATTAAAGTGTTCATAGATGACTTCAGTGTGGTGGGTTGCTCCTTCTAAGATTGTTTAAAACATTTGTATGTTGTGCTGCAAAGGTGTGAAAAATGTCATCTTGTGCTAAACTGGGAGAGTCACTTTATGGTTAAGGAAGGCATAGTATTAGGACACATGATCTCTAGCAAAGGCATTGAGTTTGACAGAGCCAAGGTGGCGGTGATCGAGAGGCTTTCCCCACCTATTTCTGTCAAAGGGGTGAGAAGCTTTCTAGGCCATGCAGGATTCTACAGGCGCTTTATTAAGGACTTTTCAAAGATCACACACCTGCTATGCAAGGTGTTGAAAAAAGAGACTTAAGTTCATGTTTGATGATGCATGCCTCA
Organism: Solanum aculeatissimum; assembly: GCA_038996855.1. Classification (NCBI taxonomy): domain Eukaryota; kingdom Viridiplantae; phylum Streptophyta; class Magnoliopsida; order Solanales; family Solanaceae; genus Solanum; species Solanum aculeatissimum. The sequence goes on along the minus strand of JBCEWC010011791.1, from coordinate 9,903 downwards.
AAGCGTTTGAAGGGTTGAAATAGAAGTTCATATCAGCCCCTATCATCATCGCTCCAGACTGGTAAAAACCATTTGAAATCATGTGTGATACTGGTAGAATTACAGTGGGTGTGGTGTTGGGACAACGTCGTGAGAAAATTTTGCATCCGATATACTACGCTAGCAAAGCTCTGAATCCAACACAGAAAAATTATCCCATCACAGAGCAAGAGTTTTTTGCAGTCGTCTTTGCTTTTGAAAAGTTCAAATCCTATCTTTTGGGGACTAAGGTCATCGTTCACACAGATCACTCGGCATTGAGATACTTGATGTCAAAGAAGGATGCGAAGCCAAGATTGATTAGATGGATCCTCCTTGTCCAAGTGTTTGACTTTGAAGTGATCGATCGGAAGGGGACAGAAAACTAGGTGGCAGACCATCTCTCCCAACTAGAAGAAGAGGCTATGGTGAAGTTAGATGATGGGGCAGAAATAAATAATTCCTTTCCTGATGAGCGGGCACTAGCGACATCACACAACTTAATACCATGGTTTGAGGACTTTGCAAACTATTTGGTTAGTGACATCGTGTTACTCGAAATGAGTACTCACCAGTGCTGCAAGTTCATGTCAGATGTGTGGAAGTTCTTTTAGGATGATCTGTATTTGTTCCGTGTATGTGCTGATGGAATTATTTTTCGCTGAATTCCAGAGGTAGAAATGATGAGTATCATAGAGGCGTACCATTCATCACTGGCAGGTGGGCATCATAGTGGGGCGTGGACAACATGAAAGATTTTACAGTGCGGATACTATTGGCCGACAATCCATCACGATGCCCACGATTATGCAAAGGCATGCAATAGATGCCAGAGAGAAAGGGCCATTTCCCGCAAACATGAGCTCCCTCTAAACCCCATATTGGTAATTGAGCTATTTGATATATGGGGTATAGATTTTATTGGCCTATTTGTGAACTCGCATGGGAACAAATATATGTTAGTTGTTGTTGATTATGTGTCGAAGTGGGCAGAAGCGGTCACATTTCCCAACAAAGAAAGTAAAAGTGTGACAATATTCCTAAAGAAGAATATCTTCTCCAGGTTTGGTACCCCTCGAGCAATCATTAGTGATGGGGGATCGCACTTCTGCAATCGGCTATTCAAAGCACTACTGGAAAAATATGGAGTGAAGCATCGAATAACAACCCCTTATCATCCCCATACTAGCGGGCAAGTGGAGGTCTCAAACCGGGAGATTAGGAAAATCTTGTCCAAAACAACGAATGCAAGCTGGACTGACTGGTCATGAAATCTTGACAATGCACTATGGGCATACCGGACAACATTCAAAACACCTATCGATATGTCGCCATACCAATTGGTCTTTGGGAAAACATGTCATTTGTCGGTAGAGCTAGAGCACAAAACTTTATGGGCACTTAAAAAGTTGAATCTGGATTGGACGGAGGTCACCACCACAAGGTTGAACCAACTTAATGAGCTTGATGAATTTCGCCTTAAGGCATATGAGAGTTCAGCCTTGTACAAATAATGTATGAAGCTACAGCATGACCGGCGCATTGAGAATCGCCAGTTTGCATCTAGGGACATGGTATTGCTGTTCAACTCTCAGTTAAGGCTTTTTCTTGGAAAACTCAAATCTAGATGGATGGGACCATTCAGAATGGTACAGGTATTCAGTAATGGAGCCATTGACTTGGAGAAATGATATAACTCTATATTCAAGGTGAATGGTCAAAAAGTGAAGTTGTACCTCGGTAATGAAGAAGAAGTCAAATGGTGGAAGAATAGACACATGAGGAAGTCTGAGTACTCAAAGTGGACTGAGTCGTGCCGCGACGATAAATCAGGCACTGCTTGGGAGGCAACCCAAGATGGAGAGAGGCGCTTAGGCGCCCAGGTATATTTCTTTTGACCCCTGTTCTTTACATTTTTACTCTTGTGCATTGAGGACAATGCACATTCGTTTTTATGGGGTGTGGGTGATTATACGGCCTTGGTGAAGTCTGAGTAACCTTGGCTTATAACTACCCCGATTTGTGATATCCAAAGGGTTTTCTTGCCTATGTTCTTTCCCTGAGAATTTTATTTTATTTTATGTTGAATCAACATGTCTAGGATGTTTTAAGTAGCATGTGTAGTACATAGTATTGATATCTATGGCATAGTAAAATTTTGTGTAAAAATGATCTCCACCAAATTTTATTTTTGTTAGTTTGTTAGTGACCATGCATGAATAGGCTATCCTTATAGTGTTTGTTCTGACAAGTATATGTCTGTAATAAAAATCATGACCTGATTAGTTGCGTAAAATATGTAAACCAGTGCCATGAGCGAGTGAGCGTAATTGCATGATTCTCTACTGTACTGTAATTCAAAACTTGCCCTGTTACTCAGGATTTAGACTTTAGGTTAGTTGGGTAGGAAATGATATTAGACCATTGTTCTAATTGAGCCCACTTAGCTTAAATAACCAACCAAAATGTTAAACATCCCTTGGTCCCTGTTTTGAGCCTAACATTGACCCTGTTCTTTGTAAATACCTAATAGCCTAGGCCTTAACAAATGATGAATCCCAGTTTGGCCCTGGTCTTTCCTTGAACATTGTGAACCTCAACTCAGGCTAAAATCCTAAGTTGAGGATGGCTACCCAACAAGTGGCCTTGGTTCGAAAATTAGATATTGTGCACCTCAGCTTAGCCCAAAAGCCTAAGTTGAGGGTGGCTGGTATAAGGGAAAGTCATAAAAGAAGGATAAATGGTTATTGATACAAAGAAGGGAAGAAAAAAAAGAATAAAAGGGGTGCAATAAAAATGATTAATTTGCCAAAATTTTAAAGAGTGTACATGAATAAGGGCAAAGTGTTAAAAAGAAGAAAAACGCGCCCTCAGATAGGCGAAAAATAGGAGAAGAGGAGAAGAAAAGAGACGTGATAGGTTGGTATAGAAAAAGTGATAAATAATGCAGTATCAAGGAGGGTCGTAGTCACTATTTATCCAGATAATCATTCCAAAGCCCCGTGAGCCTATATTACAAGCTTAAAAAGTCCTAAAGTGATCCGAGCTCAACTGGTTAATGGGTCATAAGTCTAGAGTATAGGGGCAAGCATATGGTATTAGATACAGTAGTTGAATATCTTTTGTGAGAGTGAGTGTTTTGATACAATCCCAATGAACTTAAAAAAATCACCCAGAGTGTTGAGAGGACTTCTTTCTGTGAGGGCACTTGCATTGCATTGTTACACGTGACTGGTTCAGTGATATGTCATTTACTTATGGTTGCATGGCTTGTCATAGTTGCACTACTGAAAATTGATAGTCTGCATTGGTTCACTTTATAGCTAACTGATATGGGTTTTGAGGAAAGTTGGGTATCTATGGAGGTTTTGATGTATTCTGTGCCATTGGATTGATTTTTGTGTCTTTATGTTGCTTAAGTGGATTGAGTCCGTCATTTGAGGACAAGCAACAGTTTTAAGTTGAGGGTGTTGATATGCTGCCAAAATACAATACTTTTAATGCTTGAAACTTGGGATTTTATGCGTTCTCAAAGCGATGTTAGTAAATTTGATGTTTGCTTTTGTTTGTCTTTGCAGGATTTCAGTGTTGGCATGGTTCTGAGCATGAGATGCAGTTTCTGCACTAAAGTGGTAGTTTACGAGACCCTCTACGAGTCGTGGTTCATTCCACGAGTCGTAGAGGGGGTCTCTTTTGTTCTTCCAGTAAGAGGTGCAGAAGTGAAGTCCACAGGGGTGGCAATTAGGGCGGGGCGGGTTATATCCTTAATAGACCGGGGCAGGGAAAGGTGTAAATAGGGCAGGTTAGGTTAGGGCAAGGGAAAAATATTATTTTTTAAAAATTGTAATGGGTTAGGGCAGGGCAGGCAAGCCCAAATTTCAAAATGGATCAAATTAAAAAGAAATTGACCCATCTGGATTCTGGCAGCCAAATTTCCATAGCTCTTATCAGTTCTGATAGAGTATAGACGATACTTCCATTGAGGGGCACGACCGCATGAATGGCAGAAGAGGGGTACAACACCTCAAAATTAAATTTTGATAATGTCATTGAGTTTGGATCACCATTTTTTATAAGGATACATATTTGGTTTGTGTAATTTGAATTCCAAATGGACCTCGGGTGTCCATTTCAGAATTTGATTATTGTTGGTGTGAAGTATTTGGTGCAACCCCCTCTCTTTATCCGCGATTGCGAGATTGGCCTCCACGTTCGCAGAGGTCTAGCTTGCTCCCTCTCTGCGTTCGTAGTCTGACCTTCAACGTTCACAGAGGTATACTTATGGGGTCCTCCACGTTCGCGGACCTTGTTCTGCATTCACGGAGCTTCTTCTGACCTGTCCCTTCGCGTTTGTGGGCTTAGCCCCACATTCGTTGAGTGTTGTTTTTTCTTGATCAATTTTAATCCATAAAAAACATCATTTTCAACAATTTTTAACATTTTTAAAGATTTGTTGGGCTATTTTTTAAGAGGCTTTTCAGGGAAAATATTTTGGTAAGTGTTTCGAACATCAAATTGATTAATTTCCTTTACTTTTATCTTGATTTTGTCTTGAATTTCATGATTTTGGATATTTAGAATTGGAATTTCCATGTCTTAGTTTTGGAAACTTTAATTTTTGATTTCTCCCTCAATTTGAGTTCGATTTTAGTGAAATTTTCACCCACAAACTTCTTTTCTCACGTAGAGTCATAATTTTGAGTTTATTTTTAGATTCGAGAACTTTAGATTTTATCCCTAATTTTGACTATTTTACTCCTAAGTCTAATTTGTGCTAATATGGATATCAAAATTCATCTCTTGACGCATATAATCTACTCTTGATAGTGGTTGGTTGATTTTGGAGCTCATTTTGAGGTTTAAGTTGATCGAGAGATTAGTTCGAGTGTGGTTTTGGTATCGAGGTAGGTCCGGCTAATCTTTTGGGACTAAATTTGAGTTATTAGATGTGTATGTGATAATTGTGAGATTTAGGTTGTTTCATGAGTAATTGGATTGATATGTTAGAATTTTGGTGAAAATACGATATTGGTCATATTTGAATTGGAGTAGATTGTGACTCTGTTGATAAATTGAGATTTAGTCTTGAGATTTGAGATATTTTGAATGTATCATGATAATATGAGACTTGTGATATCATTTGGATAGTTTTATGATATTTTGATTGTATTTGATATACTTTTGGGAGTCAAGTGTATATTTTGGGACTTGCTCTGGTATCATCGATATACTTGGTAATTGGTGAGAGTATTGTGATCTAAGACATATAGATGACTTGTGATACCAGTTGTGACTCTTGACATTATTCCCTGATTTTTTGATAGATATTTATTGGTATTCTTATTATATTGTTGTTATATACCTTGATATGTGGCATTGACATGCATTCATCTCATATTCCATTTGTACCATTCCTTGACCATGCTGAGGTTGCAAGGTTGAGATACTATACCACTTTTTATAAAATTCCTTGACCACGCTGAGGTAGCAAGGGTGAGATGTATCATTTTTCGAGATATTATGCCACCTTTTCTAAAACTCCTTCACCATGCTGAGGTGGCAAGACTGAGTTATTGTGATACTTGAGAGATTCTGGTATATGATCTGGCGAGATACCTATGAATTCTACCTAGTAGCCTTAACTCGGTAGATGTATACATCGGCCCTGCGATGGTCGTTATTGTACCACATACATTGCATTCATAAATTTCATTTGCACTGCATCATTGATTATTATTGTTGTCTTATCCTGCTCTATATATACATATATTATGTACTAACCCCTTTGTTGTAGGTGATATGATTATTCATTATTACATGTTAATCTAATTTCTCCTACCCAGTCGGTTGAACCTACTAGGTATATTTTGGTGTACTCACCCCTACTTTGTTCCTTCTCGCAGATCGAGTACAGGAATTCCCACAGGGTAGTTGATTTTATTATGCAAAGTTTCTTACCATTACCAGTTTCAGTGGTGAGACTCATACTTCGAGTCCCCAATGTTTCTTTGACATTACATCTTGTTGTTATCTATTCTAGACTATGTATTTTCTTTTGAAACAACTTGTATTTACTCATTCATATTACTTAGAAGCTTTTGTACTCATGACTCCAGATTTTGGAATTTAAATTCAAAATTTTGTGGTTGCTTTTACTTTGATTATATTTTCTTTAGTCGCGATCCAATTTTTGGTCATGACATTTGTAGACATTAAAATTTTATAGGACTTTACAAGATGAGTCCTACTTCAATCAGGATTTCTTGAGGCTACTTTACTCTAAACCCTAATTCATGCCTATAAAAGGGTATTATATTCTCTTGATAAGACAACTAAAAAATCCCACAAACTCTTGGGATATTCATAAAGAGATCAAAATATGTCATACTCTTCTTGATAATCAAATACTTCGATAAGATATGCATAAATTCTTTCATGGAGATCAAGTCCAAATCATCGTAGTTTGAGAAATACACAACTAATGACCCTCAAATCACGATCCTTTCATGGAGATCAAGTCCAAATCATCCTAGTTCGAGAAATATACCACTAACGACCCTCAAATCATGGAGAAATCTTATGAGAGAAGAATCAAATGAGGAACAAATTTGTACCCACATTGTTTATCAAAAAAATTATGTTTTTTCATATTTTATTTGTGATTGTAATTTATTTTCTCGCATATTAAAATTTGTCGCAAACAAACTGGCACGTCTAGTGGCAACAAATTTTAATGTGATAGAAAATAAATTGCAATTAAAAATAACATATGAAAAAATATAGTTTTATTCATAAATAATGTGGGACAATTTCTATCTCTCGTCTTAACGTTTCAAGCATCAAAGAATATTGAAATGACTTCCAAGAAGATTTCTAATCAACTTTCTCTAAGGCTGCTGACTCCAAGTTCTCTACTGAAGTGGAGGGAATCCTAGGTGTTACTTTTGAAAGTGTCAGAGTGGTTACAAGAAGCAAATCTACTATGCTAGGACAACAAACACTGCGAGTGTTATCCACACCAACTCCTGATTTTGGATTTTTAAACCCAAATGGAGCAAGGTCCTTAACAAATGCTTCAGAAGGAGGAAGTAGTGTTGCTGAAAAGATCAAGAAGACTTTAGCTCTACTTGAGGTCTCTGGTTCCAAGAACTCTACCGCAAGGAAAGATAATGACTCTTCTAATGAATCTCCTCCATATGCATCATGTAATGTGAACCTTCTGAAGATCAACTTTCACAATAATTCATGCCACTTTTCAATGCCTCCAATAATCATGTATGCGGTGACAACTAATGTTTCATCTATGGAGAAACAACTCGCAAATATGACAAAGATTATTGAAGGATTGATCAAGCATGTGCAATACCAAGAGTCTCACATCGATAAGCTAATGGACAGGGTGGATGACTTACTAGATGGGAATCTAGCCATGTACCTGGGAAGGGTATTAAAATTCAAGAGACTAAAAATCCTATGTAGCAAGCATCATCAGGAGATACCAGTTTCTGCCAAAGGGATGATCCTATTCGATCAATTAAAGAAGTTCATGGAAGGGACCATCAAAGACAAGTATGAAGTCTTTGCGAGGTCTTCCCATATGTATGCCAAGCCTTACACTGCAAGATTTGATAGTCTTAAAATGCCTGCAGGTTATCAACCTCCTAAATTTCAACAGTTCAAGGGCAAAGGAAATCCAAAGCAACATGTTGCACACTTTGTAGAGACATGTAACAATGATGCGACCTATAAGGACTATCTTGTCAACCAGTCCATCCGGTTCTTAAAGGGGAACATATTTGACTAGTACACTGATCTTGAGCCTAATTTGATTAACAGTTAGGGGAAACTAGAACATAAGTTTCTTAACCACTTCTACAACACAAGACGCACTGTGAGCATGGTAGAACTCATGAATACTCGCCAAAGAAAAGATGAACTAGTCATTGATTTCATAAATCGATGGAGAAACACTAGTTTAAATTGCAAATATAGGCTTAGTAAAGCTTCTACTATGAAAATGTGTATCCAAGGGATGCACTGGGGGCTTCTCTACATCTTACAAGGAATCAAACCTAAGTCTTTTGAAGAACTAGCTACTCATGCTCATGAAATGGAATTAAGCATGTCTTCTGTAGGGAAAGATATAATGCCTATCCATAATCCTCGCAAAGGAAAGGATAAACAAGAACCCAAGAGATGGAACTTCATTGAAGGTATCTCTTGCTAACAAAGAAGAAGCAATGGGTGAAATCCCATAAAAATATCTCCCTTATCTTACGAAAAGTCCATGGAAACCCCCTTCAAGAAGTACATGCATGTGATACAAAGATCACATTTATAGACGATGGTCTTCTATTTGGCAAAACTCAATACAACTGTCCTTTGTATATGGTGGGTCATGTTCTAGAGAAGAAGATAAATAAAATCTTGATAGAAAAAGGGTTTGAGGTGAACATTCTACCCATCCACACATTTAAAGAGCTTAGCATCACATCTAAAGAACTTAGCAAAAGTCACTTGTTGATACAAGGATTCAATCAAGGGGGCAGAGGTCTATAGGCTCGATTAAGCTAGAAATTCATATAGATGATTTACGATCAAGTGCATGGATGCATGTGATTAATGCAAAGACTCATATAATATATTGCTTGGAAGACCTTGGGTGCATGAGAACAAAATTATCTCATATTCTTACTATCAATGTTTAAAGTACCTCAAAGACGGAATTGAAAGGAAAATAGTTGCTGACAATAATCCTTCACTGAAGTTGAGTCACATTTTGCTGATGCAAAGTTCTATTTGAAGAGTTATGTTGTAAAAGGGTAAAGCTTGAGGGCATCAAACCGACCAAGTATGATAAGCTTAAAGTCAAAATAACCAATATGGCCATTGAAAGGGCCAAAGTTGATATTAGGGAGCCTAATACTTGCCCAAATAAGGGGAAAACCATGCCCTCGAAAAGAAAGTCAATCTCTATACTTTGTTATCTCCCAAAAGTGAAGAAAGAGGAGCGTCAGTCATCTGAAGTACGATGAAATGTACTAGGAGTGTTGACTCTTCCCATAAAAAAGATCGATACAATAAACTTTTCTTCAAAATTATTTTATTTGTGATTGCAATTTATTTTCTATCACATTAAAATTTGTCACAAATAACATCATATGTGAATGAGGATCCATAGAACTTTATTGAGGAGCTTTAGAAAGTTTTTGAATTCATGCACATGAGTGATGTGGAGCTTGTTAAGTTGGTTGCTTACTAGCTCGAAGGGGTGGCTAGATTATGATTTGACCGGTGCAAGGGGGAAAGAGGAGACGAGGAACCACTCTTGAGCTGGGCAGTGTTTGAGGAGGCCTTCTTGGGACAATACTTCCCGCGAGACCGAAGAGAGGTTAAGGTGAAAGAATTTCTAAATCTGAAGCAAGAAGCTATGAGTGTGCGAGAATACAACCTTAAGTTCACACAGCTGTCCCGTTATGCTCCGCCTAGGTGACCGACATGAAGAGTTGAGGACTCATCAAATTTCAAAAGATACATCATATTTCATGTGAATAAGCTTCTTTTTTTCTTTTATGATTTTATTCTACGTGACTAGATTAAAATTCGAGATAAGATGTATTACAAATTAAGATCTCATATTAACTTATACTCCATCTATATATTTTATATTATATATATTTTAATTGAGCGTGAAATTTAAGATATGCATATAAAAATTAAAATTCATGGTCGGATATTATGTACCACTATTGTTTATCTATCTGTTTGTTTGCAATAATTGATAATCATACCCCTATATATATATATATATATATATATATATATATATATATATCCAGGTATTTATACTCTATCCATAAAAAAAAACGCATGTTATTCATACAC
>JBCEWC010011790.1:0-16383 GCA_038996855.1 Solanum aculeatissimum | reverse complement strand
ATATATATATATATATATATATATATATATATATATATATCTATGACATGTTATATTATTGTTTTGTCCGATCAAATATTATACATAGTCATGATGTTTGGGGTGCGGAGACGGGGATGGAAGTGGAGTGTTGAAAGTTACATGGTGGAGATCGCCATCTAGTTCTCGCTCACCCTATCTACCTCCTGCCCTGGTCTATCTCCACGACGTACATATATACTCAGAGTTATTTGCTTTTTATATTTAGAATTCGTCTAGTCATGAAAATTATTTAATTTTTTTAAAGGAAGTTCTCTCTTTTTATTTGTAAATTAGTATTTGGTTATAAATTTATATCAAATATAGTTTCAAGTTGTATAGTTATATTTAAAATTTGAAAAATATTCAAATTTTTATTTTCACTTTCATTATAAATACTCTTTTGATTACACTTATTACCGAACATTAAAAAAAGAGTACGTAAATTCTAGGAATCAATTCATTCTTTTGACTTTACTGTAAACCTAATCAATTTCTTTCAGAACAACTATTTTCGTTGAATGCAGAAGAAATAGTAAATCTATTTACTTCATAATTTATAATCAGTAGTTTTATCAGTCATCTTGATTCTTCTATATACTTTTACTATTGAAAAAAGATAATAAAAAACAAATGTATATTTATTTTATCGCAAAAATAATTAATCGTTATTATTTCAAAATCAATCTATTACTTGTCTGGATGAAGAATTTTATATTTAGAAGAAAAAGATTTGTTATTCTTTTCTAATAAAGCCAAATTATTTTTAACAACCAGTCAGTTATATATAAATAGTAATAAAGTTTTATAAAAGTCTCTTAGCTTTACTCAATGAAACTAGAATAATGGTCATAAAAAAATACAATGAGATTCATGACTTAAAGTGAATTTTTTTGCAAAAAAAGAAACTTTTTTTATTTTTAGAGAAAACTTAATTAACCATAAGTATAATATATTTGGCAAAGTTTTTTTCAAGGCTAAAAATATTTAATTTTTTTCCATATTAGAGTCCAATTTTATGATAGCGTAATAATGGTAGAGTTTACGTAAATTTTATCTCCATCTTTGGACATTAATTAAATGTTGTTTGAATTTTTTGTTTTTTTATTAACAGTTTTTTTTTTTCAGACAACCTTTTCCTCAAATTATTATTTAATTTATCTTTTATAATATAAGAAATCTTAAAATGTATGGAGTTATTGCTATATCAATTTGAGTTGTTTATCTTCAAAATAAATATTTGTATAATAGTATTCATTTTTCATTATTCAAACAAATATTGCATATATTTTAACGTTAACAAATTTTTTGTAATATATTTTATTAATTGACGCGATGAGCACATGCAAAGAACGTAACCTAAACTAATCCAATAACAAAAAGATTACTCCCTCTATCTCATATTAACTTAATTTGTGAGACAAATCACATATAGTAGGAAAACTTTTGTGAAATTACAAATATAGCTTGGCAAATAGTGTAATTTATCTTCTAAAAAAATATAAAATTTCAATAAATGAAACGATAAATATGAAGTTTTAAAAAAAAAATATTCATCCTAAAATTTGAACAATTCAACTATTTTGATAAATAAATCATTGAATCATATCTCACATGGGAGAGTGAAACACTTATAAAAAGAAAACTTACTAAACCATAAGTATAACATATTTGGCAAAGTTTTTTTCAAGGCTAAATATTTTTTTTTCCATATTAGATTCCAATTTTATGATCGTGTAATGAGGATAAAGTACACGTAAATTTTATCTCAATCTCTAGACATTTATTAAATGTTGTGCATTTAGATTTGAGGACTTAATGACATAATCAAATAAAAAAAGTTACTCCCTCTATCCCATATTAACATACTTAATTTGTGAGACAAAACAGATATATCAAGAAAAATATTTAAGGATATACAGCTTGGCAACAACAACATACCTAATAAAATTCCATAAATGAGATCTGGAGAGGGTAAAATATACAGAGACAGTTTCCGCAAGACCCTCAACTCAAGTAGTGTAAGTTATCTCCTAAAAAAAACATAAAATTTCATTAAATAAAACGACAAATATAAAAAAAAAACTTCAAATATTCATCCTGAACTTTAATTTAATTTAAACAATTTAACTATTTTGGTAGATAAATCATTGAATCATATCTCACATGGGAGAGTGAAATTAAACACCTATAAATATATCCACAATAAGACATAAAATCACCAAGAAACATTATTATTTTTCAATGAAAATGAATAGATTTATTTTATTCCAATGGCTTCTCTTATTGATATTCACAAAAACTTCAATTTCTTTAAAACCCCATAAAATCCCTAGACTCACACCACTTCTTAAAAATATTTTTCAAGATTCTAAAACCCTTTCTTCTTCAAAAACAAATCTTCCAAAAGAATATGAGACTTATTACTATAAACAAACACTTGATCATTTTAATTATGGACCAAAAAGTTATTCAACTTTTTATCAAAGGTACATAATTAATTCTATGTATTGGGGTGGTTCCAATTCAAATTCAAGTTCTCCAATTTTTGCCTATCTTGGTGATGAATCTTCCATTAATGATAATGTTGGATTTCTCACTGATTTTGCCCCTCAATTTAAGGCACTTCTTGTTTATATTGAGGTAATTAAATTCATTAATTCCATCAAGTATATCTATATCTATATGTGTATGTCAATTTATAAACCTAAAACTCTCTTATTTTACTTGGTTTTGTCATCTTTTTGTTAACTAAAACCTAGTTAACGTTTGACTATAGATTTTAATAACTTATATTTGAATATTCGTACGTTGGATCATGAAAATGATTTTCAAATTATCAAAAACTGACTCAGGCTTGTTTTTGGGACTTTCAAATAAAATGCACGTCGAAACACAATTTCAGAAACTTCAAAATCTATGATCAAATGAGATCCTTACTTAGGGGTGGGGGTGGGGGATTCATAAACTTACACGGATCGTTTAGCCTCGTGCATCTTCAGTGCAAGAGCACTCGATTATTATGCTATAGTAGAATGTGATAAAAAAATTATAATTAGTCTGAAAATTGTTAGTGATTATATATACAGTAGATGTTGAATTTCTTTGGCTTCTGCTAAGTTGAATTCTCATAGCTTCTCTATTCATCTAATTCTTTATATTCTGATTTTCCTCGATAAAAATCTTGTCTCCGACACTAACACCTATTCCTTAGTGAACTTGACATTACATGAATTCTGATTAGTCAGACCGAGATCTTATTTTTTTCATTCTATTTTTCAGCATAGGTATTATGGAGAATCAAAACCATTTGGGAAAAGTATGGAAGAAGCTCTAAAAGATGAAGAAACTAGAGGATATTTCAATTCAGCACAAGCTATAGCTGATTATGCAGAAATTTTATTACATATTAAAGAAAAATATTCAGCAAAATATTCTCCAATTATTGTCATTGGAGGATCCTATGGAGGAAGTAAGAAAAAATTAATATCCAATTATTGCATTGAAAAAATAATTTTTAAAAAGTATTTTTTAAATTTTTTCATACTCGATTAGTCATAATTTTTGAAAAATATTGTTTTAGAAATGCGAAAATAGAAAAAACAAGTTCCCTAAATGACACTTCACAATATTGATTCTGTCATCCCACCGTTCAACGTATAACACGCCTCATTTTCACCTCACGTCCTACCCTCACCTCTATAGTATATGTCTAGATTATATACAAATATTTTTTTTTATCTTATATACTGAATACAAGAAAATAAATAAAAAATTCAGGTATTTTCCAGAAAACCTTTTTTATGGAAAATATTTTCTTTCAAACACACCTTTAAAGTTTGAATTTTATTTTATTTATTTATTTTGCAGTGCTTGCTTCTTGGTTTAGAATGAAATATCCACATATTGCTCTTGGTGCTTTAGCTTCATCAGCTCCAATTCTTTATTTTGATAATATCACTCCACAAAATGGATATTATTCAATTGTATCCAAGGATTTTAAAGTAAGAAATTTATTTAATTTTTTTTCTTACTTTTAATAAATCCTTTTTTATTTTTATATCTTTTTTACTAACAATTTAATTAATTTTTTATAATTATTTCAGGAAGCTAGTAAGAGTTGTTACCATACTATAAGAAAATCATGGTCAATAATTGATAAAATTGCTTCTAGGAAATATGGACTCTCTTATCTCAGTCGAAAATTCAAGACATGCTCGTAAGAGTTTAAGTTATATATACGATTAAAATTATTATATTATGCTTCTTTTATTCGATATAGTAGATAATTTATCTTTTTTTTTTAGGAAATTGAATAATTCATCTGAATTGAAGGATTATTTGGATTCAATATATGCTGGGGCTGCTCAATATAATGCACCACCAAATTATCCAGTGACAATAATTTGTGGAGGAATTGATGGTGCACCAAAAGGAAGTGATATTCTTGATAAAATTCAAGCTGGAATTGTTGCATATGGAGGAAATATGTCTTGTTACCAGACACAATTCATCTTTGATGAAACAGAAATGGGATGGACATGGCAAGTAAGTAATAATAAAAAGTAATTTATTCGAGAATTTAAGTTATATACGATGATCGTATAAAGATATATAGTTTGCATGCATTGTATGGAGGGTGTAATAGGTTAGTTACAATTTTTATTAGGTTATTAAATGATTTGATTCTAAATGTTGGAGAATATGATCTGAGATTAGGGTTCAAATCACAATAAAGACAAAAAATATAGGTAATTTTTTCTCGTATGATGGGGATCAAATTTGCTCGACCTATGATAGATAGAGAAGTAGCAGGTACTTGATTATGAGTAGTTTAGAGTGATTAGTGAAGTCAGGGAAAACTTTGGATAACATGATTCAAATTCCAACAAAAACAAAAATATTTGATGTTTTATTTTTGTAAATCTTGATGGATAAATGTTATATGATATTTGACGAGAGATGGTAATAGGTACTTGATTGTATGGACCTAATACGATGACCTAGAAATCAATAAAATATGTGTAAATCTCGGAGATCTAGGGTTTAAACCCCAACAAATCATACAAAGAATATAGTTAGTAGATGTCTTCTTATGATACTTACATATGCCTATGTTTTGATAGACAAAATTATTCATAATTGTGTTGATGATAAGAAGTATTGCATACTGAAATAATCGAGGTATGTATAAATTGATTCATTTTATTATTTTGTAGACATGTAGTGAGATGGTGATGCCTATAGGTCGTGGGGAAAATGACACAATGTTCTTTTCATCTCCTTTTAATTTAAGTGAATTCAAAAAAGCTTGCAAGGACGTGTTTGGTGTCTCACCTCGTCCACATTGGATCACAACATATTATGGAGGTCATGTATGTATATTTCGATTTTCTATCAGATGTATAATTATATACGTATGTAATGATGCACGTGCAATCGCATAATATGTATAGTATGTTGCTTGTACTACTACATAATGATGACGAGTCAACATGCATTCTTAAAAGATTCGAGACACGAATATTATAATAATATGTTTAAGAAGTTCGAGTCATATAGCTGATCAGAAATCCTACTTTGTAAATAAAATACTTTCTATTTTTTTTACTTCATTTTCATGAAAGCTCGAATTCAAGACCTCTTACGAACATTCTTTCATTATGCCTTATTTTGTCATATTACTTTTTCTTATACAATAATTATATAATTTACATGAGTGAATTTTTGCAGGACATAAAATTAATTCTTCATAAGTTTGCTAGCAACATCATTTTCTCTAATGGACTAAGAGATCCTTATAGTAGTGGAGGGTAAGTATGTATATCACCCACCCCCCACCCCAACCCCCCTCACCCACCCACCCACCCCACATAATTTTTTTCCTTTTTCTAATTATTTTTATTTATTTATTTATTCTTATATTAATTTTTTTTTCTATTTTAGGGTTTTACAAGACATATCTCCTAGTCTACAAGCAATCTACACACATAATGGTATGTCATTATTTACTTCCCAAACAAATTTAGTAGAATAGGAAATGTTATTAAAGGCATAATTACATCAATAATTAATTGTATAATTATGAATTGTCACTTTTAGTTTTATATATCTATGTGAAAAAAATAGTAATGTTTAATTTACTTCATTAGATTATTCATAAGATAATTATAAAATATTTTTTTATAATATCTCGTGTATATTATTAAGTATCGTGATACAATAGATATAATTCTTCCATTTTTAATAAGAGATTGACGGAACTTCATAGAAACAACACCCTTTGACTATTTTTTGGTCACGTGTTTGGAAAATAGTCATTATCATCTTGAATTTTTTAAAATTTTCATAAATAAAATTCAACAAGAACGACTAACTTTCAATTTACAGGGGATGAAAAGTGGTTATTTTTATAAAATTTACCTAAGTGCTTTCCTCCTTTAATGTGCAAACAAGGTGCAAATTCAGATTAATTGAGACTTCAAAATGAGTATCGAATGGCGAGTGGAAATTAATAAAAAAAACTTTTTTTCCTTGTAGATATATGTTGATGACTCTAATTTCTTCTCTTTTTTGGTCATGTCTTTGGAAAATAGTCATTATAATCTTGAATTTTTTTAAATTTTCATAAATAAAATTCAAACAGAAGGATTAACTTTCAATTTATAGGGGCTGGAAAGTGGTTATTTTATAAACTTTACCTAAGCACTTTCCTCCTTTAATGTGCAAACAAGGTGCAAATTCAGATTAATCGAGGCCTCGAAATGAGTATCGAATAATGAGTGAAAAATCGAAAAAACTTATTTTTTCTTGTAGATATATGTTGATGTCTCTAATTTCTTTTTCTTTTTTTTTAAATAATTATTTTTTATTTATTTTTTTGTAGGTTCCCATTGTCTAGACCTTCTTGCCAAAGAGCCAACAGACCCAGAATGGCTAACCATGCAAAGGGAAAAAGAGGTTAAAATCATTAAAGGATGGATAACAAATTACTATGCTGATCTCAAGGCCCTCAAAAAGGGCAAAATTGCACTAAACAATAATTAGTTCATTTATTGTATTTTCAATAATATAAATTAAGAAATGAAAAGGAGAAAAATTAAAAAAAGAAAAGAAAAAAAATGTTCTATATTGATGAATAACATGTTTGAAGTAGAATTTACAAAGTTTTTCTCTATATTCTCTAAATTTTACTTCATAATTATCAAAAAATTCATATATTATCATAGAGCTAGCTTAAGTTTTATATAATGATAATGCCCCCAAAAAAAAAACATTTAGGGACTGATATGGGGTTAATTCCGACCTCAAAATGACATAGATTAGGTATAAGAGTACTGGTGGAAAAAAAATTGAAATGTCTCTCATTAAAATTAAGATCGGATCAGAAATTTGACCTGTCATGAAACAAGTTCGCGATGCGGACTTACTCCGCCTCAATTTATTTTTTTTCTAAAAAATTTCAGCGATGATTTTTGAATCAAAATTGATCAGGATCGCGATGCAAACTGATCAAATACTCTTCTAGTTAAACGATCGTGCTGTGAAAAACTATTTTTCAAATCATGGTCAACAATTACATAAAAATTAATTTGTACTTATTTTTTTAACTTTTAAAAAAAATTCGACCTAGTCTTAATTAAAATAGCTTGGGATATTATACTTTGGCCTGATTTAAGTCCTCCACAATACTTCAAAGTATTACAAGATGATACATATATAGTTGACTTGACCTTTGCCCTTAGTCCTCCACAATATTTAATGGATACACAACTTTTAATTTTAAAAGTGGGAGACATACATTCCTTTAATATAATTATGATAAAATTGAAAATGATTGACTAGATCGCTACTCATGAAATTAATCAAAATAATTATTCACTCAATCATTTAAATTAAAAATTATCGATATATATATATATATATATATATCATGTAATCTTCAATACTCCACTTCTACCCCACTCCACCCAAAACCTCATGACTATGCCTAATACTCGAGTCGCGACTCCCAAACTCCCACCATATCCGACACCCCCATCTAGTCGCTCTTCATCCTCTACCCTCACCTCCTATTTATCTCCGCAACACACTCATAATTGTTTGCTTTTTATATTAAAGACTCGTTTGGTCATGAAAAATATTTATTTTTTTCCAAAGTTTTCTCTTTTAATTTGTAAATTAGCATTTGATTATAAATTATCAAATATAACTTCAATTTGTATAGCTATATTTGAAATTTGAAAAATATTCAAAATTTTATTTTCACTTCTACTATAAATACTCTTTTGCCTATACATACTAAACAAAAGAAAAATAGATTCTAGTAATTTGTTCATTCTTTTAACTTTATTATAAACCTATTAATTTCTTTCGAGACAAGTATTTATGTTGAAGGTAGAAAAAAATTGTAAGTCGATTTACTTTATACTTTAAAATTAGTAGTTTTATCAGTCAAGACTTTTTTTACTAATGAAAAAAATTATAAAAATAAAAAATATATTTAATTTATAGCAAGAATGATTAATCGTTATTATTTCAAGATCAATTTTTTACTTATCTGAATGAAGAATTTTCTATTTAGAAAAAAATGTTTATTATTCTTTTCTTTCAAACTTTTTTTTTTCCAAATTGTAATGGCATACTAATTGAGTCTAATAAAGCCAAATTATTCTAACAACCAGTCAGTTATTATTGTGTACATAATAAAAGAAAGTTAAGCTGGTTAAGCACGTAGCGGATTGACATGTTTTTTTGAAGAGTTTGAGGGTATATTTGTAATATTTTATTTTAATTTGTTTGTCTTTTTTTAATGTTTTTTATATATTTAAAAGTAACATAAAACAATATTATCAATCATGATAATTGACAACTTAAAATATTTTTAAAAATATAAAATAAAAAAATTGATTTTTAAAATTAATCTATCAATGTCACGTAACATAGGACAAAATGAGTAACATGTATTATTTAATTTAAAAATTACGTAATAAATATTGTTAATCTCAACAACTAATAATATTTGGTTGACTCTTGAAAGTCTATCAATATTATAAACATTGGGACAAAGGAAGTAATATATATTATTTCAAAACTACGTGAAGAAAAATACTACAAATCATAAAAATTAACAATTTAAAATATTTAAAAAATATATAAAAATATTGAATTGACTCCCACATCAAGTTTCATAAAAGCCTCTTAGCTTTATTGAATGAAATTGGAATAGTGGTCATAATTCATAAAAGGACACAATAAGATTCATGATTTAAAGTCACCTTTTTTGCAAAAAAGAATCTTTTGTTGTTAAAAAAAAAAGCACTTAACCATTAAGTATAACATATTTGACCAAGTTTTTTTTAGGCTAAAATATTTATTCTTTTCCACATTAGAATTCAATTTTATGATAGTATTATTTTATAGATAAAATCTAAAAAGAATAGAGTATATATAAATTTTACTTTAATCTCTGAACATTAATTAAATATCACGAATCTAAATTATAAAACTTAATAACATAATTTTAACAAAATTATTCTATACAATACGAATTCAAATTAATAGAACTTCAAAAACACCTATAAATACCTCCACAATAAGATATTGAATCACCAAGAAACACCAAGAAACATTCTTTCTTTACCAAAGTCCCTTTTTTTCCAATGAAAATGAATAGTTTTTTTTCATTCCAATGGCTTCTCTTATTGATCTTCATGACCAAAACTTCAATATCTTTAAAACCCCATAAAATCCCAAGACTCACACCACTTGTTGAAAATGTTTTTCAAGATTCTAACACCCTTTCATCTTCAACAACAATTCTTCCAAAAGAATTTGAGACTTATTACTATAATCAAACACTTGATCATTTTAATTATGGATCAAAAAGTTATTTAACTTTTAATCAAAGGTACATAATTAATTCTAAGTATTGGGGTGGTTCAAATTCAAGTTCAAGTTCTCCAATTTTTGCCTATCTTGGTGCTGAATCTTCCATTAGTAGAGATCCACTAGGTATTGGATTTCTCACTGATTTTGCCCCTCAATTTAAGGCACTTCTTGTTTACATGGAGGTAATTAAATTCTTTCATTCCATCAAGTATGTGTGTTAATTTAGTTATATAGCGTTCTGACTATAGATTTTGAAAATATCTATTATTTGATCAGATTTTGAGAATCTGATCTTCAAACATTATTAAGTTTGAAACTCTCGCTTTTTTTCAAGTAAAATGAATGTTGAAACGCAACTTCAAATTTCAAAACTTGCAACTTTAAAGATTCAAACATTTTGAGTTTCGCGTTTCAGCATCAAAATCTATGGTCAAACAGAAGCGTCCTGAGAATGAAAAAAGTATAATAAGGAGTGTTTTCCGTGGTGGACCCATCCTTGCTCAAAGATGGTAATGGGGTCGAAAACTTAAATTGATTATTTAGCCTCGTTCATCTTTAGTGCAAGAGTTAAAGAATTTATAATCGAGCCTGAAAACTATGGTGACATTTTCTTATTCCAAGGTTAAAATTATTTATTATATATAAATATACAGTAGATATTGAATCTCCTTGACTTCTGGTATTTTGAATTCTCTTAGCTTCTCTATGTCTATAAAAATCTTGATTCTAGCACTAATATTTTCCTTGATAAAAATCTTGACTCTGACACTAACATACTCTCCTTAGTGAACTCGATATTACATGAATCCTAATTAGTCGGACCGAGAGCTTATATTTTTTTTCTTATTTTCTTGCATACTATTTTTCAGCATAGGTATTATGGAGAATCAAGACCATTTGGGAAAAGTATGAAAGAAGCTCTAAAAGATGAAGAAACTAGAGGATATTTCAATTCAGCACAAGCTATAGCTGATTATGCAGAAATTTTGTTACATATTAAAGAAAAATATTCAGCAAAATATTCTCCAATTATTCTCATTGGAGGATCCTATGGAGGAAGTAAGAATATTTTTTAAATTATTTTATATTTGATTAGTCATAATTTTTTATTCTTTGTTTAACAAAAAATAAGTTGCTTGAAAATGAAAGAAAAATGACTTTATTAGTGAAAGTAGGAAAAATAAGTTCTACAAATGACAGTTCAGAATATTTATTCTGTCATCCCACCCTTCAACGTAACATACCTCTATAGTATATGTCTAGATTATATACAAATATTTTTTTTTATCTTATATACTGAATACAAAAAAATAAATAAAAAATTCAGGTATTTTCCAGAAAACCTTTTTTATGGAAAATATTTTCTTTCAAACACACCTTTAAAGTTTGAATTTTATTTTATTTATTTATTTTGCAGTGCTTGCTTCTTGGTTTAGAATGAAATATCCACATATTGCTCTTGGTGCTTTAGCTTCATCAGCTCCAATTCTTTATTTTGATAATATCACTCCACAAAATGGATATTATTCAATTGTATCCAAGGATTTTAAAGTAAGAATTTTTATTTAATTTTTTTTTCCTTTTAATAAGTCTTTTTTATTTTTATATCTTTTTTTACTAATAATTTAATTAATTTTTTTAATTATTTCAGGAAGTTAGTAAGAGTTGTTACCATACTATAAGAAAATCATGGTCAATAATTGACAAAATTGCTTCTAAGAAATATGGACTCTCTTATCTCAGTCGAAAATTCAAGACATGCTCGTAAGAGTTTAAATTATATATATCATTAATTTTTTTTTATATTATTACATTATTTTTATTCAATGTTATAGGTAATTTGTCTTGTTTATGTTTTTTTTTTCCTTATTGGATTGAGTAATAAATATAATTTTTTAATATTATTAAATATCTTATCTCAGTCTTGATTTTTTATTTTTTTTAGGAAGTTGAATGATTCATTTGAGTTGAAGGCTTATTTGGATTCAATATATTCAGTGGCTGCTCAATATAATAAGCCACCAAATTATCCAGTGACAATAATTTGTGGAGGAATTGATGGTGCACCAAAAGAAAGTGATATTCTTGATAAAATTCAAGCTGGAATTGTTGCACGTTTAGGAAATTTGCAATGTTATAACACAAATTTCTTCCCTACTGAGACAGATTTGGGATGGACATGGCAAGTAAGTAATAATAAAAACTAAGTTTTTTCGAGAATTTAAGTTATATATAGTGATCGTATAAAGATATATCTAGTTTACATGCATTAATATATGGGGATGCAATAGGTTAGTTAACATCATACTTGTAATTACCTTATAAATGATCTGACTGTACATGCCTGATGAGAATATGGGCCTAGTGGTCAATTTAACATAGGTAAAATTACACTGAGAGACATTAAACTTAAAAAATTATAAAAAAAAATAGTTCTCGTTGTATAGACATGTATAGTCGGTGTATATTTGTGTATCATAATGTATATTTTGTGTATAGCCCATATATAAGTAATATACATTGTATAGAAGTGTATACTTTCTATAACTTTTGACAAATCATATTGTATAGTCATGTATAGTTTCGGTGATTTTGGGCTATTTTTTTATGTAAATAAAACATGGGCTACTTTTTTTGTAAACATTTTATTTTTTTGTATATATATATAATTTCCCCTAACTTCGGAAATTAGGTTCAAATCACAATAAAAATTAAAAAAATGAGATCGGGGATTTAAACCCTGATAGATACAAAGAATATCAGTTGATGTCTTCTTATATATACTTGTGTATGCTTTTATAGACAAAATTATTTGTAATTGTGCTAATAAAGATAATAAATACTGTATAATGAAATAATCGAGATACGAACAAACTGACTCGTTTTATTATTTTGTAGACATGTAGTGAGATGGTGATGCCTCTGGGTCGTGAGGAAAATGATACAATGTTTTTTTCATCTCCTTTTAATTTAAATGAATTCATAAAAGATTGCAAGAACAAGTTTGGTGTCTCACCACGTCCACATTGGGTCACAACTTATTATGGAGGACATGTATGTATATTTTTTCCTCATTTTTTCGATTTTCTATCTGATGTATAAATTATATACGTGTGTGGTGATGCACGTACAATCACACAATATATATAGTATGTATGAGAGTGAGTGATTGCACGTGCATATGCCAGTTATATATATATATATATATATATACTACTAAAAACAAGCGACTTTTCCACGAAACTTTCAAATGTAGGTCCTCTAAAATAAGCTTTTCTGACGGATTTTTCCCAAAAAATTTCATATTTTTTATTTCCTTAGAAATTTTTCATTGAAAATTCATTTGTTTTTTTATTAGGGTACGATATAGTTCTTACTTTTGGGATCGATTAATCTAGATTTGTGTCGAAAAGTTATTTTGCTCGTAAATGACAATGAGTGCATGCATTTTTTAAAAGATTTTCCATAAGAAATTTCATATTTTTGACTTCCTCAAAAAAATTTCATCAAAAATTCATCTGTTTTTTTATTAGGGTTACGAATTACGATACAATTCTTATTTTTGGAATTGATTAATCTAGATTTGTGTCGAAAAGCTATGTTGCTTGTAAATGATGATGGGTGCATGTTTTTTTTTCTAAAGATTCAAAACACAAGTACTATAATAATTCTTTTGAAAAGTGTGAACCACAAACAGTTCCTATTAAAACTGACTTCATTCTCGTAAAGACTCGAATTCAAGACTTCTTACAAATATTCTTTTATTATGCCTTGTTTTGTCATATTACTTTTTCTTATACTATAATGAATTTTTGCAGGACATAAAATTAATTCTTCATAAGTTTGCTAGCAACATCATTTTCTCTAATGGCCTAAGAGATCCTTATAGTAGTGGAGGGTAAGTATATATATCACCCAACCCCCCTCACCCACCCACCCACCCCACAATTTTTTTTCCTTTTTCTATTTGATTTTATTTATTCTTACATTATTTTTTAATTTTTTTTTAGGGTTTTGAAAGACATATCTTCTAATCTACAAGCTATCCACACACACAATGGTATGTCATTATCCACTTTCCAAACAATTTTTTTTTTAAAAGTAAAAAAGGGAATATCAATAGATTTATAAATGTATGTGAAAAAAGATAATAGTGATGTTTACTTCATTAGATTACTCATAAGATAATTCTTTTAAAAAAAATTATAATATCTCAGATATATTATCGAGGTTTGTGATAAAATGGATATATTTTGAGTTCATGAAAATTGGTAGAGGGGACTTCATATAAACAACACGCCCGTTGATTACTTCTCGATCATGTCTTTGAAAAATAGTCATTGTCGTCTTGGAGTTTCTAAAAATTTTATAGGTGAAAAGGACTAAAAAGTGGCTATTTTTATAAACTTTGCCTAGCACTTCCCCTCTTTAATATGCAAATGTGAATTCAGATTAATCGAGTCCTCGAAATGAGTATCAAATACCGAGTGGAAAATAGTCATTATCTTCTTGGAGTTTCTAAAGTTTTTATGGGTGAAATTCAATGAGAATGATTAAATGGCTATTTTTGTAAACTTTGCTTAGCACTTCCCCTCTTTAATATGCAAACATGAATTCAAATTAATCGAGTCCTCGAAATAAGTATCAAATGCCGAGTGGAAAATAGTCATTATCTTCTTGGAGTTTCTAAAGTTTTTATAGGTGAAATTCAATGAGAATGATTAAATGGCTATTTTTGTAAACTTTGCCTAGCACTTCCCTTTAATATGCAAACATGAATTCAGATTAATCGAATCCTCGAAATGAGTATCAAATGCCGATGAAAAATAGAAAAACATTTTTTTTCCTTTTAATATATGTTGACTCCAATTTTTTTTTTTTTTTAAGGTTCTCATTGTCTAGACATTCTTGCAAAAAAGCCAAGTGATCCTGAATGGCTAACCATGCAAAGGGAAAAAGAGGTTAAAATCATTGAAGGATGGATAACAAATTACTATGCTAATCTCAAGGCCCTCAAAAAAAGGGAAATTGCAATAAATTATAATTAGTCCTTTTATTGTATTTTCAACAATATAAATTAAGAAAGAAAAAAGAGAAAAAAAAAGTGAGAAAAAATGTTCTCTATTGATGAATTCTCTATATTCTTTCTCTAAATGTAGCTTCATAATCATCAAGAAAATTAATATAATTTATATCAGTCAGTTTAAATTTTTACTGAGTATATTATTGCTGTTATTCGTATAATTTATGTTTTATATAATTTAGCGCAAAAAGAAAGACCACTAAAGTTTAATTTGTCACACTAGAGATTATAGTTGTCATGTATAAAGAGATTCACATATATAAATATTGATCAATTGTCTAAATAATTTTTGTAGGATTTTACTTACGATTTTAGTAAAACTTAATAACTCTGATTTAAATTTTGTATTTATATTAAATTTTTTGATTAATATTTAGAAATTATTGATATAAACAAAAATCAATAAATTACCTTTTTATTAAATTTAAAATCGTTCGCTTCATAATTCTAACTCCGTCTTTGACCAAAGTTTTAAGTTTTTATATCATTTTATCCTTGGCTATTCATATTTTTCAAGTGGAGGGCCCCATTCTCATGCGCACACAACATTATTAGATGTAATACAATGATATTTTCAATTGCACGCCCACACATGTCATTCAACTAAAGTTTCCGCTACGTGTGTGGATCTAGAAAATATCGATTTATAAAAAATTATTATATACAATTTTTTATAAAAAAAATATTTTGTATTTTGAATTTTTTATGAAGAAAAAAGTGTTGTACATAGTTTTTTTCTTTTGAATTTGTAACTTTCTAATCGTATATATGTGTATGTTATTTTATTATAATATATGATACTTACCGTATAGAATAAATATTCAATAATATTTTTTCTTTTTTCCTATTTGTCATTTTAAGACAGAGACAACAATAACATACTCAGTGAAATCCCATAAGTGGGGTCTGAGGATAGAGAATGTGTAGAAACTAGTGAAAATTGTATTAAAAGAGTTTTTAAGTCTCAAAATTTAAAAAAGGTGATAACTTTTACTAATTAAAAATTAAGTTAAATTAAGTTAATTAGGGACTAAAGTTGTATTTTTAAAACTTTAAAAAGTGTTCATCTTCCAAAAAAAAATCCCCCCCCCCCTTTTTAAATTTCAAAATTTGAAATTTTCCCTCCTCCTTTATTATCTTTCTCTCATATCTTTCTCTCATTTTTTCTTCTTCTTCGTGCTTTCTCCCTCTCTTTCGCCATTTTCTTTTTCTTCTTTTAATCATCTAGGTTGGCTCCATTGTTATTATCAACGTTTATCATTTTTTAGCGTGCTCATTTTTGTTTTTAGTCTTTATTTTTGAGGATTTTTTTGTTCTAATTGAAGAAAAAATCTACAAAATAGAACTTCTATTTTTTTTAAGTTATTGAAGAAAATCTACAAAATATAACT
>JBCEWC010011789.1:0-16386 GCA_038996855.1 Solanum aculeatissimum | reverse complement strand
GGAAACTTGACAAATGAACATCAAATCATGCATACTTTGGCTTAGAAGCCAAACATACTTTCATTACTCTTATGCATACTTAACAAGAGCCAAACACATTTCATGATCATGCTTCATGGGATAAAAATCCAAACAACTTTCATGTCAAACTTTATGCAGAAGAATAGCTCCATACCTGTCATACTTGTCATGTTATGTTAGTGTAAACACCCATGTTTCTCAAAGAGCCATACCATAGACTTAGTGTGATCACAACTTTTCCATAACCCATACTTGTTCAAAATCATAATCATAAACATGTTTGGGACTTAGCCCACATCAAAACTTTCATCAAAATTCATGATCATGCATGCAAATGTCATGAGGAACAATGAGGATAGCATGGATACTAGAATTCATACTTTAAATTCAAATCTAGAGTAGTTCATAAGGAATTCAAGTTAAATCAACCTTCAAAACATCATTTATATACTACCCATGCATAGTTCAAGAGTAAAAGGGGACATGCATAACTTGGTCATCATCAAAGCCATTGAATCTTCATATAATTCAAACTTAAATTTACTTTAAATCACCTAATTTTGATAGCACACAATCCAATTCAATTTAATACTTTAAAATTTGAAGAACCCAACCTTAAAGAAAACTTAAAATCACAATTTAAAGAAGAGGGTTCTTGGGTCTTCATGGATGAAAGTGAATCCATGAATCAAACCCACATACCTTGAAATTAACTAAGAGTATTGAAGGATTTCACAACAAGGATGATCTTTCCCAAATTTCTTCAAGCTTTCATCAATGGAGGTAAAGAGAATTGAGAAAATTTTAAAAATGAATTGAGGAGTGTTAGAATGGATGAAAAGGGTTTAAGGTTTGATTTAGGGGGTTTAGGGGACCTTATAAAGCATAAACGGGGCATAGGATCTAATTAGTTATGAATTAACCATTAATGAAATAGACTAATTAACTAGAAATAGGGTCTTACGGTTGGCACACAGTGCCCGTCAACATGTCCACGGGTCGTGTACCTGCCCGTGGGACTACACTTGGCCTTAACTTCGACTCAAACTCTCGGGGGACTTTTTGGATCACTTCACGGGGGGCCTCACAGACCGTTTAGCTGCACATGGACCGTGTACTGGTCTTTGGAGCATCACTTGATCCGGAGTCTAGCCCCGAACCTTGGCCAACATTCTGCCCAACTCCACGGGACCCCTCACTGCCCGTGAAGGGTCACACGGACTGTGAGGTGGTCCGTAGGAATTTACATGGTCCGTGGTTGGGACCCTGGCCTTTAGGAGCCTACTGGACCACCACACGATCACACCCATGGACCGTGGACCACCGCACGGTCCGTGGTCTAGCCCTTAGCCCATTTCCAGAACCTTATTCTCAGTGTCCTTCCAATTACGGGAAGTCCCACTGATTTGGCCATACTTTCAAATACGAAATTTGAATTGAGTGAAATCAGTTTTGTTGCAAAGATAACTCAAAGAGCTTTGATTTGATATATAGTAGCCCACACAATTCATCCTGTACCAAAAGTTATGATCTTTCAAAGTACACTGCCTAACCAGCCCCATAACTTCACCAAAAGATCCGTTTTGAATCTAGCTACTTAAATACTACTCATGGCTACCAATCTTCAACCAAGATAATTTTATCACTAACCTTGTCCAACCATTATGAAGTTCAAAATTTTTTCAGATCGTTACAGGGAATGTGGTTCATATTGATGAAGGGAAAAAGAAGTTGGCAAGGAAAGTGCATAGGTTGTCCAGGTTGGGGATTAGATTGAGTGATTCTGGATTGTTATGAATCTTCATTGGTTGTGGATTCCAAGTCCATGAAATACCTCAATACTACCTTGGTTGAATTGAAACCATTGGTGAAGGAAAGCAAGGTAAAGTTTTTTCCCAAGTGGGAGATGGTGTGCTTAGATATCAAGGTAGACTATGTGTGTAGGATGTTGACAGGTGAGAAGCCTAATTTTGAAAGATTCCCATAACTCATCTTATTCTATTCATCCAAATTCTACAAAGATGTATAGAGACTTGAAAGAGGTGTATTGGTGGGGTGGTATGAAGAAAACCATTGCAAAGTTTGTGGTTGAATCCCCTAATGCCCAACAGGTCAAAGTGGAGAATTAAAGGCTCAATGTCCTAGCCCAAGATAAAGAAAGACCCACTTGGAAGTGGGAAGACATGAATATAGGCTCTATGACAGGCTTGCTCCATACTCGGAAAGCAACATGACTCTATTTGGGTGATTGTGGATGGATGACCAAATCAACTTATTTTCTGCCAGTCAAGACTATTTTTAGTGTCGAGGATTATGTTAAGTTAAAAATTTAAGAGTTGGTGAGGTTTTATGGTGTGCCATTGTTATCGGATCAAATCATGGTACCCCATTTACTTTTTACTTTTAGAGGTCATTTTAGAAGAGACTTGGAACCAAGGTGAAGTTGAGTGCCATTTTTCATCCTAAAACTAATGGACTTGCCAAAATGATAATTCAAACCATAGAAGACATGCTGAAGGCTTGTGTATTGGAGTTTAAGGGTAATTGGGATAATCATCTACCACTTATTGAGTTTACCTATAACAACAATTATCATGCTAGAATTGAGATAACACTATTTGAGGCATTGCATGGGAGGAGATGTAGGTCCTCAGTGGGTTGGTTTGAACTTGGTGAGATGGCTTTTATCGGTCCTAATATGGTGTTGGATTCCATGTAAAGGGTGAAGATGATAAAGGAAAAGTTGGAGATGTCTTAAAGTCATCAAAAGTCATATTTTGGTGTTAAGAGGAGAGACCTTGAGTTCCATGTAAGGGATTTGGTGTATGTTATGGTTTTACCCATGAAGGGTGTGATCCAATTTGATGAAAAGGGAAAATTGAGTCCTCTATGTAAGGACTTGGACCTTGAAAGGTCTTAGAAATGCTTCAAATTGAGTCTCAAAAGTGTTTGACCAAGGTGACACCCCATGGTCACCTCTACGAGTCGTGGAAGGGGTCCACAAGTCGTGGAGGCTGCCTAGGGGTGTCCCTTGGCTTGAAATCCATTGGGTGGTTTAGGCACCCACTACAAGCCCATTTATAGGTCATGTTCCCTCACCACAGATCATGGTGGGGCCTTGTGAGGCCATTTTCCTTGGAAAATTCTAAGTGTCAAATCACCATCTCGAAACTTGGATCTTTATACGGGAGCTTGTACATGCACTGAAGCTTAGTACAAACTGTGACACCTTCAATAAGAACACCCTCGACTTTATATTTTAAAGTATCAAAAGGGACAATTCACACGGACCCTTGTATGGTTCGTGTTCCCTCACACGAGCCATGGGGCTCTTGTATGGGACCCTGAGCACTTTTTAGTGCCCATTTCATTAATGGCTTTCATGTAATTTTGATTATTTTATGGGTCTTTTGTGACTTTGTAACCTATCCTAAACTTCTAAAAAGACCTATACTTATTCATCCTTATTCAATTTCATTCATTACACTTAGAACCCTTGAATTCACTCTTATGTAAAGCTTCTTTCAAGTGTGGCATTTGGGATTCAACTTGGGCATTCAAGGGAGACTTTCTTCTCAAACCAATTTCATCTTGTTTCTTCTAGTATTCTCAAGGTATGTGGGATTAATTCACGATTTCTTTCAATCACGAAGACCCCAAAAGCTTCTTACTATTTAATTTATAAATTATAAGTTTACTTTGAATATGGGTCTTTTAAATTAGTGTTGATTTGATTAAATTAAGTATGAATTGTGTTTAAATGAATCTTTTAAAGTGGATTAGGCCTAATTATGTTGAATTACATTAATTTTAGGAAGCTTCAAA
This sequence comes from Solanum aculeatissimum, assembly GCA_038996855.1. Lineage (NCBI taxonomy): Eukaryota > Viridiplantae > Streptophyta > Magnoliopsida > Solanales > Solanaceae > Solanum > Solanum aculeatissimum. The sequence goes on along the minus strand of JBCEWC010011789.1, from coordinate 12,540 downwards.
TATGGATGTCCCTTTGATTTGTGAAATTATGCATAAGTAGTCTTAATTATGCTTTAAATTATTGATTTCCTTATGATGTAAGTAAGGATTCATCTTGTCATGAAGTTTTAAATATGAATCTCTATTGCCTGTGCTATTTTATCATCACTCATCCCATATGCATACATGAACCTTGATGTTTCTTGAGACTTGTGAAGTGGGTTAAGACCAAATTATGATTTTGACTATGATCTTGAATAAGTATGGTTATGATATGGCATGTGATCACATATTGTCCTCGACTTAGCTTTTGAGCAACGTTGGGTGTGTTTACACCATCTTGCATATGTTTGAATGGGCTATTCCTACACTTGAAATTATGACTTGAAATATGATTTGACTTTTTAGCCCAAATATGCATGACTATGAGATATGGTTTGGCTTTTGAGACTAAGTATGTGATATAATGTTTTGAAAGGACTTTTTCCTAGATTTTCAGGCTTGTATATGTATATGTATATGTATATGTATATGTATTTCTCGTGGGATGTTGCCTTAGCACCAAGTGGGATTGGGTGACATATGGTCCTCAAGTCCTATAACTATATTGCCAAACATAGGTACTTGTTATTCCCCTCTTTGAGGGATGAAGGCTACCTTTGGCAAGTAGCCTACCCTTTTCTCCGGTGTAGGATGAACATTGGGATTCCAAGTAATAGCTCGCTTGGTCATTCATGTCGGTTGAGGTCACATCCCCATATGTTAAAGTATTATGGCATTCATGCATCATGGATTTCATGGCATATTGATATTATGTTCTTTCCTATATACTTCTTTCTATATATATGTGCCCTTGTCATCTAACATTGAGAAAGAAGGTTTACTAAGTTCATATGCATTACATGCCCGCATACTTAGTTCATTCAAACGTACTAACATATATATTTTTTCCTACATGATCTAACCATGTAGGGACCGGAGACTACATCCATCCTCTTTGTGATGGTTATCTTGGATCTTTGTGTATCACAAGTGGTGAGTCCTTTTCTCTAAGAACAAGACCTACCTTCTATCTATCTTTTATACTATACTACTTATGTCTTTATCTTGAGGGTGAGCCTGGGACATGTCTTGGTCACTGTTCTATCTTGACTTAGAGGCATTGTTGGACATCTTGTAAACTCTATGTACGACTTGTATGTGCTATTTTTATGACTTGGGGAGACAATATTTACGACTATCTCTTGATGATTCTTATTGTGATGATTTGATTATTGATGTGACGTAGAAATGTGGAAAGTCCTAAGCCCCATTCCATCCTTATAGCATGAGTTATACTTACCTGCCCCTTGGTTCTTATTATTATGTGCTATGTGACTTCATGTGAAGCCCTATCCCTGTGATGTTTCCATAGCTTGAGTCTAAAGCCCTGTTTCCCTAGAACAATGTGCTAGTTATTTAAACATGAACTTCTGAACCAATGACGTGTATTTGATAACTTTGAGGCTTTTTTGGGAATCCTCGGGTTTACATTCACCATGTCACTCCTAGGACCTGAGTTCAGATGATGAAAAGCTTGGTATCAAAGCACTAAGGTTTTAAAATGGTCCATGGAATCCAACACGCCGCGTCGAGTAGAGTCCTATTCATGGGTGTGAAGTTCACCATGCCTATGAGTGGAAGGCTTTGGTGGACTTCTAGGAATTATCTCACTTCTTCATTTCTTATGTCGTTCTATGAAGTATGTCTTAAAGTTTTCTAACTCTAACGTTGACCTTGATGCCTTTTAGAAGATATACCTCCACGAAGATCTGCTCTACCTACGCAAGCCCCAATTAATGTGGACCTAGTTCCTCAAGAGCCTATGAGGGATCCTATCACTCCAAACGAGCTTTGTACTACTTTTGCTATGCTGGCTCAGGCAATGAAAAACTAGGCCAGTCAGGCTAATTCTCCTCCTCATTCCCCCACTCTAACTAATAGAGTAAGAGATTTTACCCAGATGAATCCTCTAGAGTTCTATGGTTCAAACACTGATGAGGATGCCCAAGAATTTATTGATGAACTCTATAAGGTGTTGAATGTTATGGGGGTGACTTCAAAGGTGAAAACTGAACTAGCTGCTTCTCAGCAGAAACATATGGCTTAAGTGTGGTACACTCAATGGTTGATGGAGAGGGTTGCTAATAATGGGGTTGGTTAGGAAGAGTTTAAGTTTGCATTTTTGGACCGTTTCTTCCCTCTTGAACTTAAAGAGGCCAAGATGACAGAATTTATCAATCTCAAGCAAGGTGGCATAACTGTGAGGGATTATGCCCTCAAGTTCACAAAGCTCTCCAAGTATGCTCCGATGCTGGTGGTTAACACCCATACATGATTGCACAAGTTTATTTCTAGGATCTCTTATTTGGTTGTGAAAGAGTGTTGTACGGCTATGCTTATTTGAGATATGGACATTTCTAGGCCCATGACTCATTTTGAACAGATTGAGGGAGAGAAACTCAAAGAGATAGGGGTGGATGATTCTAATAGAGCCCGTTATGTTGGTGGGTTCTCCAACTCTAGGAGTGGTGATGAAAGTGGTCCCTTCTACTAGGGTAAAGGTTTTAATGCAAATGTTGCCAATGCTAGAGTTCCTTTTCCTTGGATTCAAGTTGGAGGTGGGCCAACACTTCCTTGGTGTGACAAGTGTGGAAGGAATCACTTGGGTGTATATCAGAGGACTACTAGTGTTTGCTATGGGTGTGGTGATACAACTCATAAAGTCACTAATTGTCCTAAGAACCCAAGTAAGGGTCAGCTAGTTCCGAGCGATCAAGGATAACAAAAGGGTAAGTCGGGTGGTTCTCCAAGGAACAACAAGTTCTATGCCTTGCATGCTCGACAGAAAGTAGAGGAGACCACGGATGTTGTGACTAGTACGTTAAAAGTCTTTAGTTTTGATGCTTAGGCATTGCTTGATCTAGGTGCAAATTTATCTTTTATGACTTCTCTTTTGGTTGTTAAGTTTGGTTTGAGTCATGAAATCTTGAAGGATCCTTTTTTAGTTTATACTTTTATGGGTAAGTCTATTGTTTCTCAAAGGGTTTATCGGGGTTATCCTATTTTGGTTATGCATAAAGTCCTCCCTTGCTTTCTTATGGAACTTGAGATGTTTGATTTTGATATTATTCTTGGAATTGATTGGTTGTATGTTTCTTGTGTCTCTATTGATTATAGAATCTAGAAGGTTAAGTTTTAGATTCCAAATGAGCCTATTCAGGAATAGGAGGGTAGTGACTCCCCTTTTAAAGGTTAATTTATTTCCTATCTTAAAGCCCGAAAATGATTTCTAAAGGTTGCAACTATCATATTATGAGGGTTAGAGATGTGGAGTCTGAGTCACCTACTCTTGAGTCAGTTCTTGTGGTTAATATGTTTTCGAATGTATTTCTCAAAGATTTGCCCGATATTCCTCTCTAAAGGGAAGTGGACTTTGGCATTGATCTTCTTCCTGATACTCAGCCTATTTCCATTCCTCCTTACCGTATGGCAAAAATTGAATTAAAGGTGTTGAAGGACAAATTAAAGGACTTATTGGAGAAAGGTTTTATTAGACCAAGTATATTGCCTTGGGGTGTTCCTGTGTTATTTGTAAGGAAGAAGGATGGGTAGCTTTGGATGTGCATTGGCTATCAACAATTGAATAAGGTTACTGTCAAAAATAAATATCTGCTTTCAACGATCAACGACTTGTTTGATCAACTTTAAGGGGCTACCCACTTCTCAAAGATTGATCTTCATTTTGGTTATTATCAATTGAAGGTAATGGAGTGTGATATTCCCAATACAGCTTGATAAGTTTGTGGTGATATCATTCAGGTTGACTAACTCTCTAATGGTATTTATAGATCTTATGAATCGGGTGTTGAAGACATTTCTTGATAGTTTTGTGGTTGTCTTCATTGATGATATTCTGATTTACTCGTGAAGTAAATAGGAGCACATGGATCACTTGAGGTTGGTTCTTCAGACCTTGAGGGAGAAGCAATTGTACGTCAGGCTCAATAAATGTGAGTTTTGGTTGGGTGAAGTGGCTTTTCTAGTCAATGTGGTGTCCGGTGATGGTATTAATGTCCATCCAAAGAAAATTGAAGTCGTGAAGAATTGGCCTAGACCTGTAAGACCCACTCAAGAGAAGTGAAAGTCCAAGAAAAGAGTCTTGAAATTTTTTTGAAGTACCATTGTTACAAAGGGGTTTACGAGTCGTAGATCGAAGTACGAGTCATGTAGAGGTTCATAAACATTTCCAGTAGCTCAATTTTAAAGATCAAATTTTTACGAAAGTTTTCATGGGTCGTATACTATTTCCCAAGTCATAAATATTATTCATAGAATGAGGGCCAGACTTGGTGAAATTGGGGTTCTTCAGGAACTTGATCTACGACTAGATGACCCATAGAATATTCTATGAGTCGTAGGTCGTGTCATGGATTTATGGGTTAGGGAATAGTCTCTAAAAGGTGAAAAATGGCATCAAACAAAACCCTTTCTATGGCCCGTAGAATGGACCACAACCCATGAACAGGGCCTCGTGGTCCTTTTCGACAGGATTTTTATAACGAGCAAGTTTGACATTTCTTATGAATTAAAGCCTAAACTACGTTATTTTACCCCTTAAAAGGCCCTTATCAGCCTTTTTAACCCTAAATTACAAATTCCCTTTCCATTTTAAAATATCTAAGTCCCAAAACTATCTCAAGCCTCCTTCAAGAGCTCAAGCAAGAAGACCCAAATTAGGATTTCGTTTCTTCATCACCAAGCCAGATTTTGATCCATTAAATCACTAAGGTATGTGGGTTTGATTGTGGGACCTTCCTTCCCACATTTCCAACCATCTCCTTCTCCAACTACATGAAAGTATATTTATGAACTCGTGGATATGATGTTACTATTATGTACCCCATGATGGTCTATTTCAATGCATTATATGCATGGGTAATGTTTAGATTTTAAAGTGTGAATTGTTAAGCATGAAAACGAATTGAAGGCATATTTCATGAGTTGATTCATATCTATTAAAAATATGCATGATGTAAACTATGAAAGATTGTGAATATGAGGTGGATTTCATAACATCTAAGGTGGGGTTTTCTATTACAAAGTTGGTGAGTTGATTGAATATCTTCTAAATGAATTGATTTTACAGTCTCAAGGTCTCATACTCTTAAACTGCAATATTTTCATACTCTTGAACTGCAATATTTTAAGTACATGTTTATCTACCCACCACGTTTGACAAAATTATCATGACAAAGATTCTCATGTTGATAAAGCGTTAATCCATGAATTGCAAGGCAAACATGATATGATAAATTATGGGATCCTAAGCATGCGTTGAACTCCCGTATGGTTTTTATGATTTGTAAGTAATATATTGAACACTTATGTTATATTCCATCCTCTTGTCAATGAATATTTCCAACATGAAGGGGTCAAGTATGATAAGTGTTTTACCCTCATGTACAACTAATGCTCACTAGAAGGGGTCAAGTATATTGCAAGTCCTACCCTCATGTGTAAAGCTATGCCACTAGTAGGGGTCAAGTTTATGAATGTTTTTACGCTCTAGTATAAGGTACACACTCACTTGTAGGGGTCAAGTATATGAATGAGCTGCTCTTATCATGTTACTATGTTTCTCCATCCTATTCAAGTTAAGATTAAATTATGATTATGTTAATTTTTCTGTGGAATTAGACTTAGGACTGAAAGAGACTTAATGTGGTGGCTCAACCCAAGGGGTCCTTATATAAAGTTTTGGTCTCTTGACTATGTGCCACCATATGTTCATGTTATTTTCCCTAAATGGGTTTTTACTAGTGGATCAAACTAGGTCAAGCTACCCACTATGTGGGGTTATGTTTGATTTAACTTGGCAAGTAGACCACTCCTTTTTTGGTGGGGAGTTAAGAATCAGAATTCCAAGTAGTAGCTCGCTTGGTCTTATATGTCAGTTAAGGTCTCCTGCGACATATGTATTTTATGTTATGTAAGTTAGATTATCTCTATGCATGTGCAAGTAAAGCTAATATTTTACATTTTATATTGAGCTTATGTTTATTGATCATGATTATGCATATCGATTATCATGGCTTACTTTATTTTCTTCCATTGCACCCTAAATACTAGTACATTCCAATTACTAACACATACTTTTTGCCTACATGATCTAACCATGCAGGAACAAGAGCTCCTATCCATCCTCCTCCTTCGCATGGCTAGCCGAAGATTGCTATTGGTGAATCCTCTACTTCGGGAATAATATCAACTTTACTGTCATACTTTAATTAAGGCTTGTATATTTTGAATACTTATCTTTGAAGGTGAGCTCGAGAGATGTCTTGGCCCCCGTTCCATTCATATTAGAGGTGTGATTAGATATGGAAAATATTTGTATTGGGCTTGACTCCCGTTATGCCTATGTGATTATGTAAGATTTCCCTTAGTTCCTACTCCCTTCTACTTGATGATATTTGTTAATGAGATGATGGAAGTCCTAAGTCCCGGTAACATCCCCATAGTGCGAATCATACTTACCCACCCTTAGACTTTATTTTTTATGTGGTCATGCAAATCCTCTTCCCTAAAACATCCCCATATCTTGAGTCCAAAGTCCCTCGTCCCTTAGAATTATTAATTACTTACTTGATTGTTTGTTTATGCTTCCGCAACTAAGGATGTGAAAATAATATGTTACGAGGCTTGTTTGGGTTGCCTTCAGGTTTTTCATTCGTCGTGTCACGTCTAGTCCCTAGGCTTGGGTCATAATAAGCTTGGTATCAAAGCTCTAGGTTTGTAAATGGTCCTTGAAAATCCAACAAACCGCATCAAGGAGAGTCTTGTTCATGGTTGTGAAGCGCGCCACAACTACGGATAGGAGGCTATGAGACATTTTAGGAAATGATTCACTTTTTCATACTCTATATCGTGCTATAGATTTGAACAAGGTTCCTTTTTTCCTAACGGATGACCTTTTGCTTTTTTAGATCATGCCTCCAAGGAGAATGCCACAAAGAGCTCCTACACCCGAGAATGATCCGACCCCTCTGGTTCCTCAAGCTCCCCAAGAATAAGAAGGGGTCATGCACGCCGAGTACCGAAATGTCATTACTATATTGGAAAAAACCATGACCAACCAATTAAACCATGGATCCCAATCTCCTCATGCTCCCACCCCAGCTTCATGAGTTAAGGATTTTACAAGGATGAACCCTTTGGAGTTGTATGGCTCCATAACGGAGGAGGACCCCCAAGAATTCATTGATGAGATGTATAAAGTGTTTGATATTATAGGGGTGAGTTCAGACGATAAGGAAAAACTTGTGGCCTATCAACTTAAGGTCCTTGCACACATTTGGTTTACTCAATGTAAAGGAGAGATGGAGGACAATGATCCCATTCCATGGGAGAAATTAAAGGTTGCCTTCCTAAATTATTTCTTTCTTATCAAATTGAGAGAGGCAAAGATGATAGAGTTCATGAATCTCAAAGAAGGCTCCATGAGTGGGAAGTAGTATTACCTTAAGTTCAATAATCTCTCAAAATATGTTCCTCACTTGGTTTTCGACTCTAGGGCAAGGATGAATAAGTTTGTGTCGGGGGTATCCGATTTGGTGAATGAAGAATGTCGTACCTCTATGCTTGTGGGTTATATGGACTTGTCTCAGCTCATAAAATATGCCGAGAAACTTGAAGAGGAAAAGCTTAGGAAAATAAGGACTGGGGAGTCCAAGAGGGCTCAGTACGATGCTGGCTTTCTAGGTGCTAAGGGTGGTCGCATCCAAAAATTTCCAAGGCCAAGGGGTCCTCCAATTCTCAAAATCCAAGATTTTCTAATGATAGGGTTCCTAACCCTAAGGCTAAAGGTGGCAATGGCAGAATGACTTTTCTAAGGTGCTAAAAAGTGAAAGGAATCATGGTGGAAAATACTTGAGGGATTCGAATGCTTGCTATAGGTGTGGTAAAGTAGGCCACAGGGTTGTTGATTGTCTTTATGCTCAAAATAAGGGTATAGATGGTCATCCTCAAGGGAAAGATGTTCATGTTTATAAAAGAGCACAAGGTGGCCAACAAGGGGGTGCTCCACATCACAATTGGTTTTATGCTCTTCAATGGAGATAAGGAGTGGATGAGGTGCCCGATGTTGTTACCAGTATATTAAAGGTTTATGATTATGATGTGTATGATTTATTGGATCTGGGTGTCACACTTTCTTTCATTACTCCTTTTGTTGCTAATTAGCTTTATATGTGTACCGCAACATTATGTGAACTCTTTGAGGTGTCTAACCCCGTTAGTGAGTCCATTATTGCTAGAAAAGTCTATAGGGGTGGTCCAGTGTCTTTATTGCATAAAGTCTTGCCTTGTGATTTCGTTGAACTTTGCATGGTAAATTTTGACATCATTATTGGGACGGATTGGTTACATGCATACTATGCTTCCATTAATTGTAGGACTCATAAGATTAAGTTCTAATTTTCTAGTGAGCCCGTCTTTGAGTGGGAAGGTCATAATTTGGTGGTTAAGGGTAGGTTCATTTCATGTATTAAGGCCCAAAAATTGATTTCTAAGGGTTTCATATATCATATTATAAGACTTAGGGATATTGAGTCTAAAGCCCCTAATATCGAGTCAATCCCGATGGTCAAGGAGTTCCTTGATGTCTTTCCCGATGAGCTTCCCAGTGTTCCTTCCAAAATAGAAATATATTTTGGTATAGACCTCCTCCCCTATACTCAACCCATTTCTATTCTCCCTTACTGTATGGCCCTAACAGAGTTAAAAGAATTAAAGGATCAGTTGAAAGATTTATAGGAGAAGGGTTTCATAAGGCCTAGTAAGTTACCTTTCGGTACACCGGTGTTGTTTGTATGAAAGAAGGATTGATCCATTAGTATGTGTATCGACTACTGACAACTCAACAAGGTCACCATAAAGAAAAAGTATCCTTTGTCAAGGATAGATGACCTATTAGAACAACTACAAGGGGCTAGTCATTTTTCTAAGATCTATCTCCGATACCGATACCATCAATTGAGGGTGAGGGAGTGTGATGTTCCCAAAATGGCTTTTCGAACTAGATATGGACACTTTGAGTTTATTGTGATGTCATATGGCTTAACTCATGCGTCAATAATATTTATGGATCTTATGAATAGGGTCTTTAAACCCTACCTTTACATGTTTGTAGTGATTTTCATAGATGACATTTTGATTTATTTTCAAAGTGAGGGAGAGCATGTGAATCATTGAGGGTGGTGTTACAAACTTTGAGGGATGAGAGATTATTTGCCAAAGTGAGTTTTGGTTGAAAGAAGTTGCATTCCTAGGGCATGTGGTGTCGGGTGATGGATTTAAGGTAGACCCTTAGAAGATGGAAGTGATAAGAAATTGGCCTAGACCCTTGACTCCAATGGATATTAGGAGTTTTTTGGACTTGGCGGGATATTACCGGAGGTTTGTTGATGGTTTTTCTTCAATTGCTTCCCCTTTGAAAAAATTGACACAAAAGAAGACAAAATATATTTGGACCGATGAATGTGAAAAGAGTTTTTTAACTTTGAAAGACAAGCTTACCTTTGCTCTTATCTTGACTCTACCGGATGGGTAAGAAGGGTTCATGGCTTCTAAAAATTAGTCTTTGAGCCTCACTTTATGAAAAACTTTCTACGACCCATAGTTTCATTCCCAAGTCGTATAATTCCCTCATAGAAAGACCCTGCACTTAACAAATTTTCACCGTACTAGCCCCAACTATGACATTATTCACAGTCCATAAAAAGGGTCATAATTCATAAAAGCTTGTCGTGATTCTCCCAATACTTAACCAATTTACCAACTCTTAGGCTCCATCTACAATACCTATCTATGAGCTCTAATTCCAAATACAACTCGTAGAGTGCCTTCATACTTCAACTTTTCCAAGTTCCAAAATTTTAATAAGGCACAGTCTAACCCATGAGGCCTGTCTATGACTTGTGGTTCAATCCAAAAACCGTAGATGGGCTCATACTTACCTTCCTGAATCATATTTCCTGTAACTTTTCAATGTTTTAACTTTCCAATATATGGGCTATTAAAAAATCATCTATTAAAGAACTACCAAAGCTTGAGCTGAAAGTTCTTTCTCTCCATCTTCTTTATGCTTTTTTGGGTGGAAACAACACTTTTCTGGTTATTTTTACAGTTGATCTTCTTTATTGGCAAGTGGAAGCTTTAGTTGATGTGGTAAAAATATTTGTCAAAGCTATTAGGTGGAAAATCACAGATAATATTGGCATTCTATCTAGTATTTGCATCCACAAAATCAAGGATGTTGATGATTGCAACCTTAGTGTTGAACCCTCCTATGTAAGAAGTAGTTAAGAAGGAAATTATTAAGTGGCTTGATGTTGGGGTGATTTACACCATTGCCGATAGTAATTGTGTCAGTCCCACTCAATGTGTTTCAAAGAAGGGGGTATGACTGTTGCTCCAAATAAGAAAGGGGATTTTATTACAACAAATCTGGTTATTAGATGAAATATTTGTATGGATTACCAAAAGTTGAATGTCGTAACTGAAAAAAGATTGTTTCTTTATGCCATTCATAGATCAAATATTAGACCATCTCGTGGTTAGGGGATGCTATTACTTCTTAGATAGATATTTTGGGTATAATTAGATCTTCATGTCACTTGAAGACTAAGACAAGACTACCTTTATATGACCATATGACACCTTTGCAATTAGAAGAATGTCTTTTGGTTTGTGTAGTGCACCTTCCACCTTCCAATGATGCATGCTTTCCATTTTTTCTTACATGGTTGAGGATACCATGGAGGTATTAATGGATAAACTTTCAGTAGTGAGTGACAAGTTATAATCGTGTCTTGAGAATTTCAAAAGGTCGTGCAAAGGTGTGTTGATTCAAACCTTGTACTGAAGTGAGAAAAATATCATTTCATGGTGAAGAAAGGCATCATTTTGGGTTTTAAAATTTAAGGTATGGGTATTCAGGTTGATCAAGTCAAGGTTGAGGTGATTGCCAAATTGCCTCCATCTATTACTGGCATAGGTGTTCGTAGTTTTTTGGGTCATACCAATTTCTACTGGCTTCTGAAATTGCACATCCCTATTGAAAATTACCTGAAAAAGATGGTGTGCTCATGTTTGATGATTCTTATATGAAAGCTTTTGAGTTCTTGAAGGAAAAGCTTATTCTAGCCCCTATTTAGTTACACCAGATTAGAATATTCCTTTCTAATTGATGTGTGATGCAAGTAGTGTGTCCTTGGGTGTTGTATTGGGTCAAAGAAGATATAAGTTGTCTTATTCAATTTATTATGCTCACAAGGCACTTAACTTGGCTCAAAAGAATTATACCATTACTGAGCAAGAATTGGCGGTTGTTATGTCTGTGTTTGAGAAGTTTAGGGTTTATCTTTTAGGCACTAAGGTGGTACTGAACACTAATCATACAACTCTAAGATACTTGATGGCCAAGAAAGATGCAAAGCCTAGGCTCATCTTACGGGTCTTGTTGTTGCTAGTGTTTGATTTTAAAGCTAAAGACCACAAGGGTTATGAGAATTAGGTAGCTAATCATTTCTCTAGACTTGAATTGCATAAAGAAGTGGTTGATAAGAACAACCTTTTTGATGCATTTCTAGATGAATTGATCATGATGGTTTCAAATATATCCTTTCCATGGTATGCTAATTTTGAAAATTATGTAGTATACGAAATTATTCCAGATGGACTGAAGTCATACCAAGCAAACCAATTTATTTTTTATGCAAAGAAGTATTCTTGGAATGAGTCATATTTGTTTCTGTGCTAATAATGGTCTTAGAAGATATGTGTGTGAGGAGGAATTACAAGTTATTCTTGATGCTTGTCATGCATCATCGATGGGAGGTCATCATGGTTATGTTTGAATTGCTGTAAAGGTGCTTCAATGTGGTTATTATTGGCCTACTCTCTATAAAAATGCATATACCATGGCAAAGAGGTGTGTAAAATGCCAAAAACAAGGTAATATCTCTTGTCGGTATGAATTACCTTTCACTCTTATCTTGGAAGTCGAATTGTTGATGTATGGGGTATTGATTTTATGGGGCCATATGTGAGCTCCTATGGGAACAAATTCAATTCGGTGGTTGTGGATTATGTGTCTTTATGGGTGGAGGTGGTACTGTTGTCTCAAAATGATGGGCATAGTGTGATTTGATTCCTCAAGTGGAGAATTTTCACATGGTTTGGTACACCAAGAGAAATCATCAATGGTGGGGGTTCCTATTTTTATAATGAAATGTTAATTTCTTTTCTAAGTAAGTACGGAGTGAAGCACAAGGTAGCAAAGCCTTATCATAAAAAAATAACCACATTGAAATCTTGAACTGAGAAATCAAAAATATCTTAACTATGATTGTAAATGCTAGTAGCGTTGATTGGGCCCGAAAATTTGATGAAGTTTTTTGGGAGTATTGTACAACGTTCAAAACACCTATTAGAATGTCTCCATATCCGTTGGTGCTT
>JBCEWC010011788.1:0-16386 GCA_038996855.1 Solanum aculeatissimum | reverse complement strand
ATTTTTGGTCCAAAAATCTAACGGAGGGTATAAGTGGTCTATTTTACATAGTTCAGGGGCAATTTTGACCCTTTTCCGTATTATTAATAATTTAGAATACGATAATCTCATAAATTTAGATAAATATTATGGAAGATGGGAATGGGGATAGGGGTAACGATGGTGAGGTAAAGATGATATATATGAGAGGTTGAAAAGAACATAGCATATCAATTAGATATTGAACCTAACTTAAGTTAAATCACGTATTTTACTGCATTCTTATCGGAATAGTGAAGTGGGGATGGTGATGATTGATGACCACGTCAATTGACTAGGGATGAAGAAAGTGGGGTTTACACACATATATGAAAATAAAATATTTTACTAAGTCAGCGTGAGAGGTTCACGAGATTATATAATTGAGTCAAGCAAAAATATATCTACTTAGTCACTAAATAATCTAAGTATCAAATTAAAATTGAGATCAAATTTAATAATTTATTTATTTTTCCTAACAAGGAGGTGTCAATTGACTCACCAAGGGTCTGTCCACTACAACTAACTCATTGATAAGACATGAAAATTTTAAAAACAAACACATGTTCTTGTAATTTATAAATTATAAAAGCATAATTTTTGCAAAAGGAATATAATTACATAAGCAAATTAACACCTAATCCATGAACTAACATTATAATGTTTTATATAAAAAAAATTTAGGTTCAAATTAAAGAATTGATATACAATTTAGCATGATAAGAGATAACTACAAAAAAAAAGGGGGTATATTGACTTAAAAAATGATATACAACCAAACAAAGACAACTATACAAAAAGTATATTAATCAATATGTAGGCCAATTGGGGAAATGGGACTATTATATGAATAAATTTTTTTAAAAAATAGTAAGACAGCAATGGAGGGCCCTTAGTTTTCTTATCACTAATAATTCCTTCTTTTTTTTTTAAAGAAAAAATAATTTCCAACATTTAGAATATTATTTGTATTTTAATTATTAATTTTTTGTAATATAATCGATCAATATTTTATAATATATTTTTTCATCATATTGATGTGAGAAAAATCATATTTTATAGTATTTTTAATATAATTTTTAAATTAAGAGACAGGACTTGTTAAGTATAAAATGGTCAACTTTGTGGGACTTTCATTTTCTAAGTATATTCATGGTTCATCTAGAAATAGTTTCAATATTAGAAAGAAAAAAAAAGTCATTTAAAGATGGAGCTAAGAAAGAGTCAACCCCCCAACAACTCAAATTGTAGTGAGATAGGTAAAATCTCTTCGTTTATTTTAAATTTAAGTCTTACGAATAAAAAAAATCTCAATAGGAAATGCTTCCCCTTTTTTAATGAGTCTTGCGTAACATGAATTCAACGTGAGTACCAGTACCAGAGCCAAGAAACAAAAAGGAAAAGGAAATACATTCCTCATTTTTCTTCCCTTTCACTTTCTTCCAATGCCCAAAAAAGAAAAATGAAGTCATCATCACCACAGACAATCTCTTCCCATGTTCATCTTTTTCCTTTCTTTCAGTTCCCTTAAATCCATCACATAATGCAAGAAACACCTGGTATTCATTTCTTCGTGAATATTCATAGCTGAGTCTACTATAAGAGGGCGTGGTTTCATAGTGATCTTGTAGAAGAGAGGATTTAGATTTAAATGAAGTGACCATCTTGCATTTACATTGAGAATGAAGTACATTTTACAGATCTTATATTCAAGAAAATGCAATCCCCCTATCATGCAACCAAGCCCCTTGCTCACCCAAAATTTCTCTTTATGATAATGCACCCATCAAACAGAAACGAATCGCTTAGAAGGGGGCATAGTTTCTGCGATTTTTTCCTAGAGGGGGGCTGCCCACGCGTGGTGCAATGCACGAAAAAGAAAAACTTTCACCTCATACATCACATGTTACTAAAGAATGGGTCTTGTTTTGAGGGATCTAGATGGTGTCTGAGCTCTAAATTGAGAGATTTCAAGCCATGGCTCAAGTGTGGTTCTTGTGCTGGGCCTTGCTTGAAACATTGAGTAATCATTTGTATCATATCCACCCTGTCCCCCGATGGCATAAGATGGGTGAGGAGGAGAAAGATAACAGCTTTTACGAGCAGGTTCATACTGTCTTAATGGGCTAGACGTGGGGGATACTGGTAAAGACGTTATGGCTTTTACATTTTCCCTGTGGATGTCAAGAAAAAGAACAGTTAGATATATCTGTCCTCCGGTATGAATAGAAAAAAGACTAAAAAGTAGATATATTAAGGTACAAAGGTAATCACCTTGCACAGATCAATGGTCTAGAGACTGTGATCAACGGATGGGATGCATAGTTTCCTTGGGGGGGAGAAATATTCCTTCCAGGAGAAACATTCCTACCACCGGGATGCAGCTCCAACACTGGCTGTAAAAAAGTAAATTGAATAGAGACCTTCAGAGGGATATATACCAAACCACCTAAACGAAAATGGGAAAGCATAAATGATCAGTTTCAAAAATTTAAATCCCAAGAGCCTCCACATCCTTCGCAGTGTACTATAAGTCTATCACATGGATGGATGAACTATCCTAGTATTGTTACCAGATTTTCTACCCATTCAATTCCCTCTATTCTCATAAGAGTTGTTTTTATTAATTTTTGTTGATGTAGGATTTGATCTGGCAAGGGTTCAGATGAGTATTTGTTCGATCAGCTAATTGGCACATTTTAGTGTTTGTTCATGTTATGTCAAGTAAACATAACTTACTGTAGCGTTAGGCATCTTCAAGAGCTATTTCGGTATAATGGGAGCGTGATTCTATTAACCAGGCAAATTCCCTTGCACAAAATGTTGCTCAGGAGTCGACAGAACTATTACTTCGTGAACTGTGGCTATAACTTCAGTTAGCAATAGTAGGGTGAGGCCATATACACCAGTTAAGGCTCAACTGATATCTTCTACTCAGATATCATTTCTCTGCTAATTCCTACATCTTTTGAATTGTTAATCATGATCTAGCTTAATTTACAAAATTCACTGAGCAAGTCCTCCTTGATGTCAGTTGACTATTTAACTAAGACAACATCAACTGCATGTCTATATCTCAGTCCCAAACAAGTTGAGGTCAGCTATATGAATTCTCACTGACCATGTTACTCCATTTAAATCCAACTCAAAAATGAAGAGAAAATCATTATGCTGTTTGAACACCTAAAACCCATCTAAATTTTGTTTTAGGTAATGTTACCAGCAGAGCAAGATGTAGGTACCTCAATCGATAAGTGAAGACGTACTTATCCAACCAAAAAAAAAATTTAGGGTGGGTGGGGGAGTGAAAATGTTTGACCTTATCATATACAAAAAGAAAAAGGAAACAGAAATAATTTACAGTAAAGCGCATTTCAATCTGGCGTACATTTTACCCTCCCCAAACCCCACTTGTAGGATTCCACTGGGTATGTTGTTGTTGTAAAGCGCATTTCAATCTAAAATATTACATGAAACACCAAATCATAATTTCAGAGAGCTACATTCTCTAAACACAACGTTGCAACTAATGGTCCTTTGTAAGGTCGACCTTGGATTTTAACCAGATGGATCCTATTTGACTTGGGCATTTGGGATGAACACAACTATGCAGCTTTATTAAGATCAAATTGCAAATACTAATCAGCAAAAATGACTTGAAATCAGAAAGCAATTTGTTATAGTTTTAGGAATTCCTAATTATCATTTAATCAGATTTCGCAATTATTAATAAGAAGTGGTAGGTCCGAAATGAAAGAAAAGTGGAAGAAAGGTGCCAGATTTTTCTGGAAAGGAAAACCTACACTTAAGCACTTCCCTATCTCTTGCTATTTATTAAGTTCCTTTCTCGAAGTGAACTCAAATTTCAAACTCAGTGCTTTCTAGTTTGTTCAGAGAGTAATTTCACTTTTTCCAAGATAATTCATTATAGTTTTGCCAAAAGAAGGAAACAGAAGTAAAGACTCCATTAGACAAATGAAAAATCTCAAAATCTTTACCGGAGTTCGGCTTCCATCAAAGGAGCGAGGATATGATTCTTTGGTTACACCAACGTGAGCAACTTTTGCTGTACTTTGGTTTTTAACAAAAGGGTGCTCTAGTAGTTGTGAAGCTACAGGTCGTGTGGACGGCTCCCGCTGCAAGCATAATCTTATAAAGTTTTTGGCATCATTAGAAAGGTGTTCTGGAATTTCAGGGAACTCTTTGCTGTTTCCAATTTTAAATATGGCGGCAACCTGTTGCATAGAGGACAATCAAAGACACTTAAGTTTGAGTTCTCTGATGATGGCCTCAAAAGAGATGATCACAGTAGATCCATTTATCAAATATTCCAACATCTTACCCCTTCATACTGGCTCCAAGGTGGCTTTGAAGTTGCCATTTCAAGAATTGTACATCCCAAACTCCAAATATCCACTGCAAGGCCGTAGCCACTTGTATTCATCACCACCTGATAATATCAAAGAAATGGAACAATGGTAAGTCTTTGCTAAAAATGCCGGACACTGACAAAAGGGTATGCAGAAACAAGAGTGAGGCATACCTCAGGAGCCATCCAATAAGGACTCCCTTTAAAAGAGAGAACTGACGAGCACGAAGTTATCTGTTCCAAGGTAATATAAATGTTAATGCATGGATCAATTGCTGGAAATGAAACTGTTCTAAAGAATTCAAACGCTTTTTTCTTTTAATACATTTTAAGAGAACCAAAAAAAAAAACTTTTATCTTTTGCTTGGCTACCACATCTGCTTGTTCTATATGAAGGACTAAATTCATTCATCCAAATAACTAAATAGAATCCACTAACAAAGTATCAAATAACAAGTTTAGACTTTTTCCATGTTAGTAGCAAGTATAACCTACAACAACGGATGTAAAGTCAAAGGCAAAGTTTTGGAATTAGTTCTCTGACACTTTTCAGTTAAAAGTGGTAAAGAAATAACTTTAATGATTGTGCTGCTGCTTACATGTTTTGCCATGCCAAAATCAGCTAGCTTTATTTCACCATTAGGATCTACTAGTATATTGGCTCCTTTTATATCCCTGAAAAGAAATAATTGGCTTTTGAATCTAGCAGTGTCTGCAGAATAGCTGAGTCACAAGTACTTGAATCATAAAGACACACACCTGTGAACTGTATTCCTAGCATGTAAAAAGGAAAGGCCAGAAAGGATCTGTCTTGTGTAGTTTTGTATAACTGGCTCCCTAAATGGCCCATATTCCTGCAACAGTTTATGTATAGAACCCCCAGAAACATACTCCAAGTAAACTGATAGAGTTTCTTCATCCTGAGGAATATGCAAAAGGCGACAGTCGTGAACCAAATGGGAAGATTATATTTCTGTTCTACAGAGCAACTAGGTAAGAAGACCATATTAGTATGATCAACATATTTGCCTAAGGTATGTAAATATCAGAATGACAAATATATAATTATGCACATCCAACTAAAGCATCTAGTCATACCAGTTCACTTCCATAATATCGAACAATATTTGGATGTGTCAAGTTACTGAGTAAAATGATTTCCTGTACATAAGATAAAATCAGTCAGGTATCAAATGCAAAATTGAAAAGCGGAGCTATTAAACGAAAGACAGAAAATTACAGAATATTGTTTATCACGGACTCTGAAAGGAGAGGATATTAATATTATGAACAGGAATATACTGAAAGAAGAAAAAAAGAGACCTGGTCACTTGTCAAATACCTGATTCAGTTGTTTAAGACACTCTCTGGATGTTTGATCATCTGAAACCACCTTGACTTCTTTTATTGCGCACATTTGTCCATTCTCCCTGTTTGTAATAAAAACCACCAGTTAATCACTACGCAACTATGTCCACCGGGAACTATTAGCCACACAGTCTTCCATAACACCAATTCACAATGAGCATAAGATGACCTATACTAAAGCCATGATGCTCCTGAACCTAGTTAAAACCCAATCGTCATTAATTGAAAAAAAGCTGGAAGGCTCACAAACCTGTTGAATCCAAGATACACATGACCAAATGTGCCTCTTCCTAGGAGCCTGCCTTTCTTCCATTTTGACATATTAATGGTTGCACCTTCAGCCGCAACACAAGGTCTTGGGTTTGGCAAAGCAGAAGGACTTGGTGGAGAACCGGGTGGAAGAGGCAGCTGATGACATTCACTCCTTACATCATCCAACTTGCCTGTTGGGGAGTCCAGATTTATACTCGAAAACCGAGGATGTAAAGGTGATGATGTTGTAGTTGTCCCCCTGGAACGAACTGGGCTTCGTGACAGTGGGCTCAACCTATTATCTCCAAGTCCTCTGGCAACAAGCAGAAGTGTCCCCACAGTTAGCATAGTACAATGTATGAATTAATAAAAAAGAAATACTTGTGACTCATGCATCTTGTGTATTCCGTGGAAGAAAAAAAAAAGGAGGAAGGTAACACTATGTACCGTGCAATTACCATGCATAAATAATTTTCTCTGAGTTTCCTAATTGAGCCTCCTGAAAGATCAATAATTGAACTAGAGCACACAGAACCATAGAAGCAAGTGCAAAATCAAGAAATTAACATAAACCTCTCAGGTTTAGCATTTCGGGTAAACCAAAATGTGAAGTAAAAAAGAAAAAACAGAACAGGTGATTCGCAGATTCATTAGTCCACCAAGAACTACCTGGAGAAACAAAAATATAAACAAATTGGAAGCATAAAAAAAAGTTAAAACCATTCTTTTTTTAAATAACCATGGTGTCCGGGCTAGCTTGCGCGCACCTTGACTAATTCCACAGGACACCTGTTACCTCCCGCCAACAACAAGTGCCAAGTAACAACATTTTAACCCAAAAAAACCCTTTTATCCAGGTGCCATAGCTACACCAATATAGTCTCTCTAGCTTATCATTACACATTCAATGTGTGGATCTCAATTCAATCCAATCAACAAAAGATCTAACTTTGAATAACAACCCATACCAAGTGTGGTATCCAGGCCAGCTAGCGTCCACCTCACGGGATACCTGCCACCTCCAACCAGAGTAGGCACCAGGGAACAACTTTTTAACACAAAAAAGCCCCTTCATCCAGGTGCAAAACTGAACCAACAGTGTCTTTCTAGCTAATCAATACACATTCAACTTGTGGATCACAATCCAATCCAATCAACATAAGATCTAATTTTAATAACAACCCACAACAAGTCAATCCAAAGTCAACCAACACCAGTAATCACATCAAAACCTCACCAATTCCACAAAAAATGAACATAATTAAACAAAAAATCCTACAAAGAAAGAAACTTTTTGATCAGAAATCAAACAAAACCAACCTGAAAGTATCCAACTGAGCTTGATCAGTATTCACAGCACCACCATCAGATGACCCAGATGAGCTAGTACTCGAAACTGAAACCGACCCACATCCCAAAGAAACCCCATGATCATTTCCCAGTGAAGAAACAGAAGGCACAGGTAAAGGATGAGCTTTCTCCAAAGAAGAACCTGAATCAAACCCAGAAAACCCAGAACCAGAACCACTAAAATCTTTACTAGTTCTTGGTGAATTTCTACTAAGTAACTCATCAAAACTTCTGGGTTTCACATACTTCTCCCTTTCTTTAGCTTTAGCTTGTTGGTCTTTGTTCTTGGTGGATTTTTTCCCCCACCAAGCAGGCATTTTCCCCCCCCCCTTTTCTCTGAACTAACTCAGTGATCAACCCAACTGAGTCAAGAAAGAGTGAAATCTTCAAATTCTTGGTATGCTACAGTCAGAAAAAAAAGAAAGAATTAATTTGGGGCTTTTCAAGATTGTTTTTTTAGGTGAAAGGGGGGATGTATCAATGTAGCTGACGAAGAAAACTTTGAGAAGCAAATAGGAAGGTAGATAGATAGAAGAAGAAGCAGGGCCTGCCAAGTTGGTTGTACGTGTTTTGCGCTTTACACCCCTAATGTATATGCTATATATCAATTTGTACTAAAATAAGTTTCTTTGTCCCTTTTGTACAAATTTATTTTCCTTACAAAACAAAGACAATAACTCGATGATGAACAAAGAAAATTTATTTTTTGATATATGATATATAGTGCAAAAAATTATATTTGATCTCGTGAATGATTTTATTCTGCTAATGTTAATATTGACTTATTTATTAAATGAGGAAGGTACTCGCTGTTATGAATATTTCATATTTATTTTAAAAATTTAATAGAGATTTTATAATTTATGATTAAGTGATTTACTAAATCAAAAGAACTAGCTTGTTTACTTACTAAAGTACTCTATTCTTAATTGATATTAAAAGTGATGACAATAATCTCTTAATTTATCGACAAAATGAATACTAAATAAGACTATCATGTAATCTAATGTAAAAAATAGAAGAACAAAATTTGCTAATAAATATGATTCACATATGTAATCAAACATATAATGATGATTTTTATAGCAATTATATCTTTCTATGACGTGATGAGTGACGTCACTTTATAATTCACTCCTTAATTTTATTTTTCGAGTTCTCTTCTACCTAAATTGAGAAGTTCCTTAGATATTTTTCAATATACTATCCTTCATATGCGACGTGAAAATCAAAATATTTAAGTAGATTAATGAAGCTATTTAATGTATAAAAGTTAAAAATAAAAGAATCAATAAGAATTACAGCCGAGTGGAATACTCCTACTTTTCTAATAGAATATTTTGAATTTGAATCTTAACAAACATGAAACTTTTTTTACTAGAAAATATTTTACTCCGAATTCAATCAGACTCCAATATGAGTACTCGAGAAACTATATAGATGGAAAGGCAAAAGAAGGTAAATGAGGGAGCAAAATGGAAAGAGAAGGAATTTTGGAGACGGCAGTCAGTGGTTGGATTAAAACGAGTGGATGACGTGGCTATTTTTTATTTTATGGAATATATATATTTTTTAATTATAAAGATGGCTTTCTGAAAATAATATAATTGACTCATCACTCATGTAATAAATGATGAAATATTAATTATTATAAAGTATCTTAAAAAATTATTTATTGCATTATTATTTTGTATTAGGGTGTTTTGTTAGAAGGAAAATATAAGATTATTACATAATCTGATGTAAATTATCTAATTATGTAAAAAATAAAAGAAAAAAATTCGCTATAAATATGATTCAGATACGTAATCAAATGTATAATAATATTTTTATAGCAATTATATTTTTCTTCATCGTCATAACAAACATCTAATTACTCATTCATTTCCAACTTATTTGTTGTTTTGGATGATCAATCAAGAAGAGATAAACTCTTCCTCGTGTCTGTGGTTTAACAATCTTTTTCGCCTCTTAAATAATCAAATCATGGCAACACAAGAAGACTGCAGATCACCGATTTGTGTGACATGATGAATGACATCGCCTTATAATTCACCCTTTAGTTTTATATTTCAAATTCTCTTCTACCCAAGTTGAGAAATTCTTTAAATATTTTTTCAAAACTCTATGAATCGAGGAATCTATCATTTGTGACGTGAAATCAAGATATTTAAGTGAGTAGATTGACGAAGCTATCAGATGTATAAAATCAAAAAGTAAAATAAAAAATCAATAAGAATTATAATTGAGTGGCAAGTACTCCGATATTTTTTAACATAAAATTTTCTTTATTAGAAAACTATATAGATGAAAATCGAGAAGAAAGGAAAATTTTTAATATAATTGAGGCACAACTAACAATAATTGTGTGAGACCGTTAAATTTTTAACGAGTGTTTTAGTTGGTTCCATTCTATGGTCCCAAAAAGCAATGGAAAAGCAAACAGTGAGGAACAACTCGGATGGATTAAACCGAGTGGATTACGTGATTTTTTTAAAATTATTTTATTTTATTTTGTTTTATTATATGATATTTTATTTATTTTGTGTTTAATACAGACGACTTTCTGGAATATAATTGAAACATAGCTAACATCTTAAATGTGGGCGCATTTGGTTTCCAAAGGAAAATATAATTATAATAATAATATTAGACATAATATATAGATTAACTTTTTAATTTGACTTTAAATTATAAGTACAATTTTCAACTTTTAAATTGTGCAAACATTCACCTTAATTATCTGGTTCTTAAATAAATAAATACGCAATTCTAAGTTGGCATAACGCATGAGTGAAACGCGTTTTTAGGCTCGTCAATTGTATATTTTGAGGCCCACAACGATAAAAAAATACAAAAATAATAACTCAATCCTTAATGAATATCTTTTTATTCATTTTTTTTTCTTTTTCTTTTTCAATCAATGGCTTCAATTTTTTTTAAATTATTTTGTCATTATGAAAAAAGAGGTATAATGAAGATTTCTTATTTTTTTGTGTAAATATTACTAAAATTTCGATACACTAAATTTTTGCACTTATGAATTTAATTTAGAATACCCTTTTTTGAGGCATTATACCACGTGGTCGGAACGCAAGTGAGGCACGTCAAGCTCCCTTTTTTAGGCTCACAACAGTTTAAAAAAATCCAGGTGAAATGAAAATATTTCATAATTTGATATATTTTTTAAAAATAACTATTTAAATTCTTTTTGGGGGTGAGGAGGTACGGGTAGGTGGTTGGAGGTGGGGTGGAGTAAACAATTAAAATTTTCAAAATTTAAAATTTTTGTAAAAAATAAATTTTTAATTATTTTTGTATGGAGGTGGGGGTAGGGTGATGGGGGCCCGAGGTGGAGTAAAAATTAACATTTACAAAATTTTAATTTTTTGTAAATTAATTTTTTATTTATTTTTTGTATGGGGTTGGGGGGTGGGAGCCCAAGATGGAGTAAAAAATAAAAATTTACAAAATTTGATTTTTTTGCCAAATAAATTTTTTTTTGCCAATCACAAATTACCCTTTTGTTTCTTTTGCTTTTCTTTTTTTAAAATTATAAATAGGTGGAATAATTTTAATAACGTGACAGCGACTGATTGGCCATAAATTATACATCATCGCATTTATATTTCACACAATTAGACTACTGAATTCACGTGTTTATTTATTTAAGAATCGGATACTTAAAGTATCTATTTGTGCACTTTAAAAATTAAAAATTATATTTGTGATTTGAAATCAAATTAAATGACTAATATACGTATTACCTCAAAACATTATTTTAAAAAATTATTTTTAAAATGAAGGCATCTTTATCCACCAGCAAGCCTTTAACATGATAGATAAAAAAAACAAATAAAATAATTGAGCCATAAACTACCAAAAAATTAGAGGTTTAAATATTTGTGGGACCTAAAGTCAAAGCCTTATATGCATTAACTTTAAGATGATCATAAAATAATTATTCAAAAAAATAGATTGATGTTGGTCATTTATTAATACCAATCATATACAATTAATTTTTTAGTGTTCAAATTTAAAAAGTGTAGAACCTATCTACCTTAGTTGTTAAAATCATTACAAAATTATTTTTACTAAAATTGACCAATGAGCTTAAAGAGTATAAATTTAAAAAAATAAAAATCTTAAACCAATAAAAATCAATAATATAATGACTAAAAAGGTATTCTACCATGATAAAAATGAGTTTCATAGTGTTCTTTTCGATTTCTACGCATAAGCTAGACAAACAAATGAAATGGGGGGCATTTACAAGAACAATTCCAAAATTTTGGCATGGATATTTAATTTTTGCTCTTAAATAAACTCGTCTTTAATTTTTATTTTTGCTATTTATTTTAATAAAAATTCATGAGCCAAAACATCCTCATCTATGACTTAATTTTGTTAGGCATAAATTTAGAAAATTCTTACCTTGCTCGGCATAAGTTTCATAAAAATTAAGTTATGCATGTAAGTTGTATAGTATTTCTGTGACTTAATTTTGTTAGGTGTAAGTTTAGGATTTTTTTATCTAACTCGACATAAGTTCTGTAAGAATCAAGTTATACGGTATAATTGGTGTAGTACTTCTATGACCTAATTTCACTAAGCATAGATTTAAAGAATTTTTACCTTGCTCTACATAAGTTCTATAAGAATTAAACTACGCTGTAACGATTTGAAACTGAAATTTTGTCTTTATCAATATAAGTTCTATAGGAACTAAGTTATGCATTTTATGGCATAACTTATGGATGTTTAATTGAACTTTTTTCTCTCTATCAATACAAGTTCTTTAAGAATTAAGCGGAATAACTTGTTATGCCTTTTAATGCATAATACCATGTGTAATATTATGATACGAAAATATAAAGTTATGACGTGCAAAATTATTTGGTATTTTGGTGTCAAATGTATTTATAGGGACTTATTTTTTTTTAACATGACCCATCCCCCTTTATGTTTTTTTTCCCAATCAAACTCTAAAAGAAAATTGTAAAATAAAAAATTTTCAAATGAATTCATTTTGAGTGATTGTTGTGTCACAAAGTCATTAAACTATAATTTTTGCCCTCATGTAAATTATATTCTTGGATTGGACTTTGATATTTTATTTGTCGATTGTTCGCAATAAATTCTCCTAATGTATGTAAAGTAAATTTAATTTCATTAATAAATTTTTATGAGTATAATTCTCTGTGCTCTTTTGACTCTTCTCCCTTAAATTTTTTCGCGACTTAATGCGTCCAATAGCGTGTTTTTTGAATGTAAGATGATTTCAACCTACTTTGATATGTCTGTAATCTCTAGAAACGCCAGTCAACACTTTATCATTTTTTCAGATTGATATCTGAAAAGAACTTGATTGACTACTCCTTCGAGAATTATGTAGCTGATGTTTGATCTCTCGACTTGCAAATGCTTTACCAACTATAGGATGCTTTCTCCAATGTTCTTTGAAGTTTAACATTAATCAGACGTTTGATTCAATATGTATAATCTACTAAGAGCTACCTAGAGAAATAAAAATATAAACGAATCGAAGGAACAAACAAAAAAGTTGAAACTTTTCTTCTTTTTTGATAACCATAGTATCCAGATCAGCTTACACATACCTTAACTAATTTTACGAAATACTTTTCACCTCTCACCAACGACAAATACCAAATAATAACTTTTTGAACACAAAAAGAGCCCTTTTTTTATCTAGGTGCAACTACTGTACCAATATAGTCTCACTAGCTTATCGATCAATACACATTCAATTTGTGGAATCAACAAAAGATATAATTTTGAATAACAATCCCTAACAAGTCAATTCAAAGTCAACCAACACCAATAAACATAACAAAACCTCACTAATTCCAAAAATATGAAAAAAATAAATAATTGAACATCAAATATGATCACCATTCACGTTTTTAAGTTTACACCTTTTAACTTAATTTTAATTGTAACACAAACATATTTTGAATAATATTTATCGACTTCATAATTATTTTCTCATCAACTTAGGGCACACGTGCAACACTCATGTCCAAAACTAGTATTATTAAATATCGGAAGCTTCAAAATACAAAATTGAATTACCATTTTACCTTTATACTAATTTAAATTATTTAAATATTTTATTAATTAAATAATAAATTATAAATTTTAATGTCTTGATTATGTTTTTATATGAAATGTGGGTTGTATGTAATGTGTAATAAGTTATTATGAGTTATAGATCACAAGTTTCAAAAAAAAATTTTCTTTAAAATATCGTGTCAAATCAAAAGGTGTCACATAAAATGGGATGGAGTAACACTTAGCAAGCTTGTTGCTGACGTGTTCTTACCCATACTCGATGCTATACAAAAGGCCTCGTCCATACTCTGGCAAAGTTGGAGTTGCGGACAAAATTGATATGGCCTAACCACATTCGAACTCTATCTTTTGTCATTGCTGATGGTTCTTGCCCAGGGAATGAAGGCTGTAAATATGTCCTCACACGCATTCTACGTCGAGCAGTACGCTACGGTACAGAGGTTCTGAAAGCGCAACAAGGGTTTTTCAGTAGCCTTGTGAAGGTGAAGCAACGTGAGACACATATAAGGGATATCATTGCTGATGAAGAAACTAGCTTTGGAAGGACATTGCTTCATGGAATTGAGAAATTTAAGAAGGTTGCTCAAGATGTTCAAGGGAAGCAATTTAGTGGTCAAGAGGCATTTGTCTTGTGGGACACTTATGGATTTCCATTAGATTTGACCCAGTTAATGGCAGAGGAAAGAGGCTTGATGGTTGATGTTGATGGTTTTAATGTTGCTATGGATGCTTCCAGGGAAAGATCAAGAAATGATGATATGTTACTTGAAGGAATTCCTTCTGTAGTTGGCTGTAATAGTCAATTGAATGAATACCTCAAAAGCGTGATAAGTGCTCCTCAAATGAAAGATCTAAAGAGAAAAGATATAATAAAGAAGCAAAAGGAGAAGATCAAGATCAAAAGGAAGAGCAGAAAGCTGAGAGCACTCTATACTGTATAGATGTGAAGGCAACAACTGAAGAAGTTTTATCGGCAGGATCTGCTCCCAAAGAAAATGCAAAATATGTTGCTCCTAGCCTAAGGTCATGCTTGGGAAGTGAGTCAGAAGAGTTTGCTCAGATTTGTCGCTTAAGAGGTCTTCTGAATAGGATGTGTGTCAAATGGGTGAATTGGATCGGATTTGGATGAATTGAGTCAAAATGGATTGGATCATAATCCATTCATATAAAATATGGGTAAATATGGATTTGGTCAAATATGATTTGGTTAAAATGATTCCAACCCACTTTAATCTCTTAAAATCCCAAAAAAATTTAAATCAAAGTTTGATTTTTAATGCTCAACCCCTATCACCCCAACTCTACTCTTAAATAATTATTTTTGAAAAAAGTTATTTTTTATCTACTTCAATACGGTATCACCCACCCACTCCCACCGCACCCTCAATCCTCATCTAAATTTTTTCTATTTCAATATCAAAACTTAATTTTAAATTTATTTTTTTTTTCATTAAAAAAATATTCGCCCCCACCTCCCTACTTCCATCCTCTCCCCTCCCTCCCCCACCTACATTTCCACCCTACCCCCCATAAATGTGTGCAAAAATCAAACCAATCGATAAAGCAAACCGAAAAAAATATTTTTGATTTATTGTTATCAGATTAACGAGTTTTTAATGGTTTTTACAGAAACAAATTATTGAATTATCGATTCGATTTTGATTTTTAGTATTGGGTAAACTGATAACTCATTAATACTATAATAATTTACTACTTTATCCTTTCATAAATATTAAATATTAATAATTTAATATCACTTGATACTAAATCGTTACTCGTAAATCATGTATTTTCTTGATTTCCAATGTATAACTCTTCGATTGAAAAGTAAATTAGAATATGAGGTCAAATAATGCATATTATTAAGTTTAAGTGCTCAATTGATTTGTTTGTTTTACCGTATCTCATCGTATTCCATCAAATAGTTAGACAAGTCATATATTTATTTTATGAGTATTTTCTTATTGGGTAATCAAAAATTAAACTGTTAAATACCAAAAAATGATAAATCGAAAACTGATAAAAAATATCTTATTAGTTTAACATATTTAAAAAATCAGAATCGATAAACCGAATCGAACCGACCGATGCACACCCCTAAAACCCCATTCTCTTACCCCCACTCCCGCCCCAAATTTTTTTAAGAAAAATCACACACACAATTTTTTTATTATTATTAGAGGGGGATCTATGAGTCTATATGGGTACCCATATTTTGTCCATTTTGACCATATTTGTATGAGCTCTTAATGTAGATCAATCCATATTTACCCATTTCGAAAATATGAGTGATCAATTAAAGTAAATATGGGTTAAATGGATGCATTTTACCTTAGATTGAAATTGCCACCTCTAAGGATGTCCGAGGCTAACGTGGAATCGATCACAAGTGAAATTTCCACAATCTACCAGACTGTTGGTCGCACTTTTGGTTCTTAGATTATCAATAAAGAGGTTTTGGCATCATGTTCTAGGGGTCCGCGTGGCAATGAACAGTATGCAACAGTTTTTGCTGCTTTTGTTGCTGGCCTGGCATGGCATGTTTGGTTGGGCTGGACTTTGGCGCAAAACTTCTGGAATCTATGGCTAAATGTTTTGAGGATGAGTATCAGAATGAAGATACACTACTAAAAAATTGTGAAAAAGCGACGGCCAAAAAAGCGACGGACTGCGTTGATCAATGAAGCGACGGACTAACCGACGCAGTCCGTCGCTTAATTAATTAACAAATTAATTAAAATATTTTTTTTTGAGAAAGCGATGGACAGGGTCTCCGTGTCCGTCGCCTTTTTTGGCGGTTTTTTCTGCCAAATTTTTTTATTTAATTTAAATTTTTTTAATTATGTAGCAACGGACTGCGTCTTTTGTCCGTCGCTATTCAGAATTCATAAAAGCGACGGACTGGACGTCTCTGTCCGTCGCTTTGTTTTTAAATT
>JBCEWC010011787.1:0-16388 GCA_038996855.1 Solanum aculeatissimum | reverse complement strand
TAATAAATATTTTTCACCCAACACATGATACGATCTCATCCTATAGATTATAACATAAGAATATTCAATAACTCAATTCCAATCTCAAATAGGGATAGCCAAACCTACATCAATGCCGGAATCGCACTCGAATACTGAATGGATAGTTCTTGAACTCAACTCCCGAAAGGATCACTCTCTATCAAGAATGAAACGTATACGTCACAAGGAGTTCAAAGACACATGTATTACTATATGTCTAATTCAGACCCAAAAACCCACTCAAGCCTATAATCAAGTTTCTAAATTTCAAGTGTAGGGTTAAATCTTAATTCCTCCAATTAACATAGCTCTTATGATATCGAATGGTAATATGATAATTTAAAAGAATAAGTTAAAACGAATAACTAATTGGACTAATGGGGAGAACAATTAATGAACTACTTCCTATCCATACTCTCGAAATTTTCCTCTCCAATCCTTACTTAATTAGTGGTTAATCATGAGGATAAGACCCTACCCCGCACAATTCCAAAAGATCACTAATGCTACTGCACTAAACATTGTAATTTTCATTCAAATACAATCTGTACATTGTTATCATCTAAAGTCCTAATTAAGAGTTGATTCCTTGGACAACTACACGTAATACTAATTATACTTATACCCCTACTAACATATTTAATTCAAGGTCAAGGGGTGGTTTGATGATATAAGGTGTTTCTTAGCAATAGCACTTCTTACAAACATGGTTTAAAGAAAGGTTCAATGTTGTCGTTTTCTTTTTTTTGAAGATGAACTCAAGTGGTATTCAATTAGCACCTTAACAAGGAGAAGTGAACCATACAATACCTTGCCAGAAGGCACAATTAATCTGGGAGGATCCAAGATACACTGCTTCGTGGGTTCGTCGTCTGTTGTCAAAAGTAATTGCCTAAACCTTTTTCTTCTCTTTTTAGTTTAATTAAATTTTGAAAATGACTAATTCTAGTAACTTTCTTTTAATATATAAACTAAGGTGTACAGAGTATTAAACAAATATAATTTAACCTCTCAATTAGATTAGTTATTCAAATTTATCCGTAATTTAAATATCTATAATTACCTAATAGTTCAAAGTACCCACTTAAAATTTACGAAAAAATATTTTATAAATTTAAGAGGATTAATTTTCAAAATAAACTAATGGGTCATTACAAAAATTTACACTAAAAGATTTCAAGATACATGCTTATCCTTAAACGGCATGCCCTTAAAGTAGTAGTAATATATACAATCATAGTCTAATACATTTTTTCACTACAAAAGTCTTCAATTTGGACACCAACAGCTCAAATACATAACTTTTCTCAAGGATTCTTCAGATTGCTCTGCTCTGTCCCTCTTTGCAACAATTATTGAAGAAGAAAGTCTCTTAGCTTGAGAGAAAGATCTTATGTTATTCTTTGTGTGTTGTGCCAAACACCTCAATGGGTAATCCCATCTACACAATCCAACTTGATCTTTTAAGGCCTCCACTGCTCCAACACTGGCTGCTACTATCCACGCTCTCCTGCTTGAACTCATTTTGATTTAATTTCACTCTGCTTCTTTTTCTTCTTTGGTGTATGAATTGATTCTATGATCTTTTGGCTTGTAGATTTGAAGGTTTTTTTGATGTGTTATATTTTGTGGAGATGTTGGGGCTAAGGCTGAATATATATATGGGCACAGTACTGATAAGGAAAAGAAGCAAAGGGAGAAGAATCTAGAGTAATAAAACAGTGGTTTTACGGGTACTGTGGGTTGCAAAGCCAATGGTTTTAGTATTATTCTTAACTTTTATCCCTCAAAAGATGCAAATTTTACTCATTCATTCATTGCATCTCATTTCTAACAAGACGACAAAGAGTTGGACCACTCACAATTTTTTTACGAGTCCGAAACCAAAAGGTCAATTATGTTTTTGAAAAAAATCAAAAGAGTAATTATTTTATTTTTTATACCAAAAGGACAAAGACGAGCCTATTAAATTTTTATAACTTTTCATGTTATATTTTTAATAAGATAATTTTTTCAAAAAAAATTTAATACATTATATATATATATATTAAAAAAACATAAAATTTTAAAGTTTATTAATATTATATATTAATACTTTGGGTAGAAAGTTAATATTATTGTATCTAAATTTGAATTATTATTACGATTTTCGCTAATTTATCTCAATATTTGTTTTAATAAACAATTACTAATTATTTTTCTAAAAAATAGCATATAATAACCAATTACTAATTACATGTTTTTTTTACCAAAAAAATATCAATATCAATTTAGAGATTTATAAATATGATACTCTCTCCATTTTTTTTAAAAAAAAATTGGTTTAATTTGACACGGTATTTAATAAAATAAATCTGATTTTTTAAATTTATGTTCCTAAATTAAAGTTATATCAAATAAAGTTACACACTATTAAGTTTTTTCTAAATATTATATAATTTGCATGTAATAAATTATTATATATGAATATTTATTAATAAATTTAATAATTATTTAATATTAAGTTTATATAATTAAAATTGTTTTTATCTTTTATTGAAGTCATCCAATTTTAATGGATAATAATTTATTGATATTATTCAAATTTATAATTATGTTATTTTTTCTATATGATATTGTTTGTTCTCTTTTTATAGTTTTTTACAATTATTTATTAAATATTATTGAATAATTTTTATAGTCAACAAAAGGATAATTGTTATTAAAAAGAACAGGAACATAAATTATAATTAGAAGAAGAAGAAAACTTTTTGTTAGTTAAATTGACAGGAAAAGAAGAAGTTTTTTTTAACAAAAAGGAACTGACAGGTAAGCACCTTGCATTTATTGTAAAATTCAGCTTTTCTTCTCAGTGTTAGACAGTGTTAGGCTCTGTTAAATTTCAAAGGCAAGGTGCAGGACCTTGCCTTTGTCCTTTTGGTATGAAAAAAATAATAATTACTCTTTTGGTTTTTTTTAAAAAAATAATTGCTTTTTTGGTTTCGAACTCCTCTTTTTACTACTTACTTTCTTCTTTCAAGGCAATTTTTTAAATCACAAATATTGTTTTAATAATTCAAGATAAAAATTAATGCTCAAATAACTTAGTTTAATTTAAAATAAAAAATATATAATTTTAAATTAAAATTATATTAAATATAGTTAAAATAATTTTATATTTTGTGTCTCTTCATATGTATCATATAAAAAATTTATACTAAAAAATAAATAGGTTTTTTTTTTAACGAAGAGGATATATTTTTTTACTATGTTTTTATACTTTATATTTTAATAATATTATATTTGAAAAGAACTTATTAAATAAAATAATTTAATTAACTACACATTGTATTTATTTTAATATATATAAATTTTTATTAAAATAGCAGTTATTTTTAAATTAAGAAAATATCCATTTAATTGCACTGCTGTAATTATAATACTACCAAAAGTTAGAATAATCGAACCTGAATGGTTGGAAGAAATTCATTTGATCTTCTGCAGAAATTGCACAACTTATATAGACTTTAGAATATTGAACCTCTACTCACGTGCTGCTTCAAATTTCATGGAGATTCACATACTTTAATGGTTGTTTGGTGTGAGGGATAAAAATAAATAGTGATAGGATAAAAAAATAGTGAAGGGATAAGATTTTGATTTCTTGTTTGGTTTGATTTTATTTGGTGTTTTAAATTGATTTTTCGGTGTGAACTAATGAAAAAAAATGAGGACAAAATTAAAGTATAAAATACTTAAAAACTAAAAATCATGTTAAGTGATAATATGCCTCCATTGAACACTTATTGTGCTTAAGAACTATATTTATTTTTGTCAAGAACTTGCATCTCCAATTATTATTTCTCTTAAAAATAATATTTCAAGTTAACTATATGAATTATAAATTTGTCACTACGTTGACAAATATATATATAAATCAATCTTTTTAAAATAAAAATTCGATTCTTCGGTTCACCAAAGTTTCGAGATCCTTACATCAAACACCGAATCGAAAAAATGAACTTTTAAAAAAGAACATCAATACCAAACCGAAAAACTGAATTAGTTTGATTCGATTTTTCGATTTCTCGTATTTATACCCACCCTAGCAAATATTGTTTTTCTTTTTTAGTTCTTTGTATATTTTATTTTTTTATTATGAGAGAAATTCATTATCACTATTTTTCAGATCCAGCTCCTATACAATATTTCGCAAATAAAATAGAAGAAATAGCGTACACTAGGCATATTTTATCTTTTTATATTTGAATTTGTAATTAAAAAAAAAATCAACTCCGCTTGTAGACATAACTGATAACGACAAATAATATATTAGTGGGAAAATATTTTTAGACAAAACTAAGGACTAGAACCACTGCTTTCTTTGCAAAACAATGGTTTTATCATAAGGAATAAAGACAGACTATATGTTCTGTAATTAAGAATTAATTTACTTTCAAAATCTAAAGTAAAATTGAAGTCCTCCTTCATAATTTAATTTTGGGCATTAATTATTTTTATTCTTCCTTTTTTTTCCCTCCGTGTTATCTTACCTTCAATTAAAGGCGAGAGAAAATAGAAAAAAGGTTAAAAATACTCAAAATTAAGGAAAAGAGTTAAAGTTTTCCTTATGAATATGCAAAAGATTCAGAGGTAAATTTAGGCCCCAATTACCAGGTTATTAAGTTTTCATCATTTGAATATAAAAACATATTTAACCCCCAATTATCAGTAAAGACAAATTTATTCCATTTTACATAATAAAAATGATAAATTTGAACCTATTAACCATGGTAAATAGATATAAAGTGTCAAAACTATCAATTTCACATTGTTCATTCATTGGAAAACTGAATCAAGATCAATATGGACTAGAAAATAGAAGTTTTTGTATTAATATTGACAAGGCAATTTAGCCTCAAGCTATAAAAATTACTGCTTCAACATCATCCTAAATTCTCAAGAAATATATATGTACATAAACATTAAGTGTTGGAATTCAATTGGGACCCCAACAGCTCAAGTACATAACTTTCCTGAGTGACTCTTCAGACTGTTTAGCTTTCTCCTTTATCTCACTTTTTGTAGAAATCAAAGAAGAAGATTGAGGAGAGATCTTCTTGGCCTGTGAATATGACCTTAGATTGTTCTTTGCGTGCTGATTTATGGCTCTGATTGTGTAATTCCATCTACACAATCCTTGATCTTTCAGTGCCTCTACTACTCCTACGCTAGTTGCTGCAATCCATGCTCTGCTTGTTGAACTCATCTTTTCCAATCTTGCCTTACTATTTTTGAAAATTTACAAAGACTTGATTTTTGTGTTTGTTGGAAACAATTAATTTGGATGAGTAATGAATGTGATATCGATTGTTATATATAGCTAACTGGTGCTCCATAAAACTAGTGGCTTTTTGGTGTGCTGCTTCCTCTGGTTTTGGAACATGGTTTTCCAATTTTCGGAGTTAGGTGCGTGATTATGAATGTACCATTCTACCCCTTATGGGAGTGAAGTGGGCAGTTCAATTATTACTACGTACTACTTTCTCTGTTTTTTTAAATAATTATCATAGTTTTTTTTATTGAGAGTCAAATATTAAATTTTAATTAATATTTTAAGATATATTTTTATCCTCAATTTTGAAAATGATAATTCATATTTGATTAATTAAATAATTTAAAAAAAATACTTTCTTCTCTTAATTTATATTGGACAAAAAATTAGTATGAAATATTAAAAATAAAATTTTATCTTTTCACCTTCATAAAAAATGTACCAGCTTGGACTTTCTTTGATAATTATTTTTGTCCATGTGTAATTTATGTTTTGTCAAATCAGCAAACATTTGTACATGCACAGAATTAAAAAACAAAGGAGCCCGACAGGTAAGGCGCAATCTCTGCGGCGCCTTACCTTTACTGCAGTCTGAGCAACGTTACAGACGTCGTTAATGCCAAAAGGCAAGGCGCAACAGGC
Organism: Solanum aculeatissimum; assembly: GCA_038996855.1. Taxonomy (NCBI): domain Eukaryota; kingdom Viridiplantae; phylum Streptophyta; class Magnoliopsida; order Solanales; family Solanaceae; genus Solanum; species Solanum aculeatissimum. Next base: position 10,411 of record JBCEWC010011787.1, on the reverse strand, counting down.
CCAGCGCCTTTGCCGTTTTGGTATGATAAATATATCATTTGCCGTTTCGGTTAATTCTAAAAAAAATTATATCCTTTTGGTTCCAGACTCGTTTCTTGCAAACGAATGATAAAATTAGTTGATAATGAAAATATAATAAATAAAAGTGATATTTAGTCCGTCTATTTTATATTCTTATATTTAATTTAGCACGATATTTAGAAAAAATATATGATCTAAAATATTTTTTAAATTATTATATAATTGATAACCATTTCATTAATAATAATAAAAAATTAAATTAAATTAGTTTTATTTAAAATAAAATAATATTTTTTGAACGGATCAGGAAAAAAATGTTAAACAAAATGTAATAGACAGAATAACATATATCAAAGTAACCATATGTATAATATTAATACTATATAACACACGAGCTTAATACTATTAAATAAGAGAATTTTTTAAACTAATTTACTAATCTTATATCCATATTTTCATATTCTCCCATATAAGATATATCATTAATAAGTTAAGACTGTATCAAATCATGTCTTTTTTAATATTCTTTTGATATGTATACCTTTGAACTCGTACTTTTTTAGTTTCGTGTATTCATAATCTAATCATCTTTTTCCGCATTTGTTCATTCATCAGAAAACTGAATCAAGATCAATATGGACTAGAAATAGATGTTTTTGTATTAATATTGACAAGGCCATTTAGCCTCAAGCTATAAAATCACTGCTTCAACATCATCCTAAATTCTCAAGAAACATATATGTACATAAAAATAAAGTGTTGGAATTCAATTGGAACCCCAACAGCTCAAGTACATAACTTTCCTAAGAGACTCTTCAGACTGCTTGGCTTTCTCCTTTATCTCACTTCTTGTAGAAATCAAAGAAGAAGATTGAGTAGAGATCTTCTTGGCCTGTGAATATGACCTTATATTGTTCTTTGCGTGCTGATTTATGGCTCTGATTGTGTAATTCCACCTACACAATCCTTGATCTTTTAGTGCCTCTACTACTCCCAAACTCACTGCTGTAACCCATGCTCTGCTTGTTGAACTCATCTTTTCAAATCTTGCCTTAATATTTTTTAAAGCTTAGAAAGACTTGGTTTTTGTGTTTGTTGGATTTGATCAATTTGTATGAACGATGAATCTATATCTATTGTTATATATAGGTAACTGGTGCAACATAAAACTAGTGGCTTTTTGGTGTGCTGCTTCCTGTGGTTTTGGAACATGGTTTTCCAATTTTGGTGTTAGGTGGCCCACTATGAATGTACAATTCTACCCCTTATGAGAGTGAAGTTGACATATCAATTATTATCATACTACGTACTACTTTCTCCAGTTTTTTTTTAATTGTCCTAATTTTTTAAAGTTTAATATAAATTTTGATTAATATTTTCTATATAATTTTTAAATATTTAAATTTTATTTTAAATATAAAAATAAATTTAATTTAATTCAAGTGAGGGAGTTTACTTGGAGAGTGGAGGATGGGTTTTGGAACTGAGAAGGAGCAGACCGACTTTTTGACCCATATTGTGATGTGTATCAGGCTAAAATAAATAAAATTTTAATAAGGATGCACACCAGTTGGCGAGATTAGGAAAAACCACTTGCGCCGAAACCATGGGAAAAGTTTGTTTAAAATGAACCAAGTATATTTTGGAGTGTCGTGCTTCCCAATGTCACACGATTGACGTAACACACGAGCTTAATCCTACTAAAAAAGAGAAAATTATAGCTATGATCTTTATATTTTCATATTCTCCTATATAAGATATAACTTTAATAAGTTAAAATTGTATCAATTATATCTAATCATCTTTTTCAATATATACACTTGGCTTCTTCCTTTTTTTTATATTCACTATATTCATTCTCTCACACATAATACTAAACGTGTCTCATATTTCTCGTATTAAATTTTTTTCCTTTATCTTTCTCAATAAGAACAGAAATAGAAAAGTTGAATTCTTTTTCATTTCAAATATTATCTCTCCTGATTCACGTAAATCTATCTACATACAAAAATTCTTAATCGATACAACTCGTAAATCGGTGCTTTTCCATAGTTAACTAAGAGCAATCGCTCTCAACCATTTCCTCACCGCTTCATCTTCATATTATGATGCTCTCAATGTCACGCTACATGATTTATTTAATTATTAAAATTTAAAGAGATATAAAAAAAGATGATATACAATAAATAAATTGTCACGATTCAAAATGAATCACGAGTGATATTGACACTTAACCTTTTGGCAAAAAAATCTAAGCCTGACGTGAATTAAGATAAACCAAAAGCATAAAGTTACAGGTAAGAAATTCAACAAACTTTAGTTTTGTTTAAAAGGATTGCTGGTTAGATAACCTTATCATTTAGTATACTGTAGGTTGAAAGCAATGGAAGTGGTAATGTTAATGTTGCTGGTAAAGTTTTAATGATTGGAGATAATTTTTTTAATGATTATCACTACTACTAAGGATTGTCAAAATATTTTCTTTGTTTAAAAGTAAAAACAAATCAAGGTGATAATAGGATAATGGATAAATGGTATTGGCAACAAGATTTTTTTTTTCCAATCATTGTTGCAGTGCGGTAATTAGTTTAGTAATTCTTGTAATCCAAGTTTGATATATTGGTATACTAGTTTTGTTGTAGGCATTTTACGTTTTGCGCGTGATCAAATATTATAGATATAAAGGTCTTAGATTTTATCACTAATTAAAACTTATGGTAAATTACAATTTTCCTTAGCAACTACAGGATATTTTCTTGATTTAAATAAAGAAAAAGTAGAAGTCTATCAAATAAGAAAGATTTAGGAGTCTTTCCACGATAAGAAGTTTTTATTTTATCACTTCTTTTCATATATTTTAAAAGTCAATATTATAAATATAATTAAATAATATTTTTTTAAAAATGGTGAAAAGACAATATGTTGTTGTGATTGGTCTGCAATAACAAGATCATGAAATCCACAATCTTGAACTTGCTCTATCAAAGTAATGCCTTGAATAAAGAAGGTTTGATTAAATATTGTTAATGAAGTGAAAAGTAATGATAAACGATGATGAATTAATTATATTTGGATCGAGTGTCTTGTTCCGGCACAGTATAATTTGGATCGAATATCACGTTTCAGCACAATATATTTGGATCGAGTGTCATGTTCTGACACAATATATAGAATCGGGTGTCACGTCCTGTCACGATATAATTAGATCGATTGTCACATTTCAACACGATAATATTAAATAAATCATTTTTAAATTGTTTAATATTACTCAATTTCAAAGAACTCATTTCCCAAAAGAGCATGGTGTGTAGGCATGAGTCTTTATGTGTATACTTGATTGCTACTTATACTTGTTTCTTGTTAGCTATTGAATATTATGGTTGATTTTCTGTTATTACTCTATTTATATTGGTTTCTATTTTGAGTTAGTCAATGGTACCTATTCAGTATATGTTGCTTATACGGACCCCTATTTATATATTTATTTGTGAAGTTTTATGCGTGTACAATTGACTTCAACTCGCATTCAGCTCTAGCCTATCTCCAATACATTAGATTTTAGTATGAGTTATCCTCGTATCTCGTGTTAAATTCTCTCAGCCATAGAATAATGTCCTTAACTTTTGAATATAAATTATTTTATTTATCTATTTTGATATTTAGTCTTTTTAAACTTGGTATTTGAAGTTGTATGTACTTAATATGATGTTTTTCAAATTTTAAAAAATATTATATAATAAATTTTAGTGAGTTTTTGTTATTTCTTAGTTTAATAAGTTAGATAGCTACTATAAGTTGAGACTTCTATTGTTGATTTGCGAGAGATAAGTGCGAGTGTCACTGATAACCAAGTGCCACTCTCATGATATTTTGGATCATGACATTTTTCGTGACCATTTTGGATCATGATACTTTTGACTTGGAAATATATTCTGATCCAACTGAAAGAAATTGGAGACAAAAAAGGGAGTTACCCAAAAGAAAAATCTTCTTCAGGTTTAAGCAAAGCTTATTCACAAGAAATCTTTAGCTAGCAAATTTATACTAAGCATATATTAAAAACGCAAAAATAAATGTGCTTGAAAGCAATAATTTACTTTTTCATTCTCCACTCTTAGTCATTTAATATTTTTATTTTGTACTGATTTTTCTATCTTAATTCATTTGTGTAATTCAGATTTGAAAAAACCATGTAATAGTATATTTGAAGTGATGCAAAATATTGAAATAGATTGTCAAAATATATTAACACCGTATTGCATTTCTCATATAATTTTCGAAATACACAAGTTGTATTTAATTACAATCAATTTGGACCCCAACAGCTCAAATACATAACTTTCCTCAAAGATTCTTCTGACTGCTCTGCCTTTGCAACAATTAGTGAAGAAGAAAGTCTCTTAGTTTGAGAGAAAGATCTTATGTTATTCATTGTGTGTTGTGCCAGTGACCTCAATGGGTAATTCCATCTACAAAATCCAACTTGATCTTTTAAGGCTTCCACTGCTCCAACACTGGCTGCTACTATCCATGCTCTCTTGCTTGGTGAACTCATGATGATTTTCTTCTAAAATCTTCTGATTCTGTTCTCTTTTCTGCTTTGATTTTGATGATTGCTAGGAGTAGATTTGATGATTTTGGATATGATGTTGGGGATTTGGGGCTAAGGCTGAATTTATAGGAGTGGATAGGATTTTGTGGACATTGATGGAGAGGGAAAAACTGTGTGCTATGGACAGTAAGGCTGCCAGTGGTTTTCTATTTAACTTATCCTCTACTTAAAAGGGAAAACATTTATTTATTGGTTGATTTTTTTTGTTTATCATAGGAAAGACAATGGGGCTGGAGCTGGGTGGTTGCATTAGGTTATTTTAAGTGATTTTGATATTTAAGCTATTTTTCTAAGTTTTTGAAAATAACAAAAAGTTCTTAAAATATATTTTTTAGATTAAAAAAAAAGAATTTCAAAAATCAAAAGTTAGATGATGGAACTTATGATTTTTAACCTTTGCTTTATAAATCACTTTTAGAAAGATGATTCAAACTCTTCTAACATTCGTTTAGCTTATACTCCTTCTGTTTATTTTTTATTTGTTATTATTTTATTTATTGAAATCAAATTGTATAAATTTTGATCAATATTTCAAGATATATTTTTTCATCATATTAATATGAGAAGAATTACAACTTATAATATTTTTTGTGTAATTTTTAACCATTTCAATTTTAAATTTCAAATATTAAATTTAACAATTTTAATTTTAATTTAAAATTTAATCATTTTGACCTCGAAAAATAAAATAATAAGCGAAATAATGACGTTAAAAGCGAATTACTTTTAAAAAAATAATTCAAGCACCTCTAACATTCATTTTAGTGAAGTTTTGAGGGTTTTATTATTTTACTTGGATGGTTCTAAAAAAGGATGAAATTTTCACTTTTGTGAAATTTGTACTTCTAATCCCTGAAAATACGATAAATATAAGTTTTGATAAACCAGAGTAGAGTATAAAAAAAGTTAAATTTTAGCGGTCTTTCAATTTTAGGATACTTTTATGCATTCTGATCGTTGAAGCATATTTTGTTCCTCTTTAAGTTCACCGCCAAATTAGCTAAGTGTTTAGTCAAAAGTTTTCTAATAAACACAATATTGAAAAAGAAAACAGAAAATTGTGCGCATATTATTATTACTAATTACTAACAGAATGAAAAGGAATCGATGAAGAAGACTTATTAATTCGATAACATAATGGAGTATTGATTTCCAGAAAATTGGATTGCAGAAATGTTTTTTTCCACAAGTGTTTCACATTTAGCTCAAAATCTTTTACAATATTGTGAAAAACTATGCATGTACACAAAGATCACACTAAATATAACTGCTATTAGGATTGATGATCAATATGGACCCCAGCAGCTCAAATACATGACTTTCCTAAGAGATTCCTCAGACTGTTTCACCTTTTTCAATTCTAATTTGTTTACAGAAACCAGAGAAGATTGAGTAGAGATCTTCTTGACCTGTGAATATGACCTTATATTGTTCTTTGCGTGCTGATTTATGGCTCTGATTGTGTAGTTCCACCTACACAATCCTTGATCTTTCAGTGCCTCTACTACTCCCAAACTCACTGCTGTAACCCATGCTCTGCTTGTTGAACTCATTTTCCAATCTTGATTCTTGAAAATTCTTGGATATATTTGTGAAAGTTTTGATTTCTGGCTGAAACAGGCTTAAAAAGTCTTGATGGTTTGAACTCTCAACACACATGCCTATATATATATTGTGTGCTCGTTGGACGAGAAAAAGAGAGAAAACTAGAGGCTTTTGTTGTACTTCCTGTGGTTTTGGACAATGGTTTCTGGGATGTGGAAATACATTTTTGCCCTTGCATGTATATCTTAGTGATCTCTGTATTGAGAAGGGTGTAATTGGTATTTCAAAATGATTTTTCATGATTACAATTAGGGGGTGAAAGAGCACACAGAATTTGGAGAATGGTTGTTTGGAATAATTGCTAGATTGGAGACACGCAGAGTGACACGTGCTGATGTGTGATGCCAATAATAATAATATGCAGATGAATTTAATTACACATGGTTTGGCTTAGATAGATAAAATAGAATCCACTTGCGCCCAAACCCAAACTATGGGAAAAGGACCTTGAAAATAAAACCATCGAAATTTTTGGAGTTAAGTGATAAACTGCAAAAAAAAATCTGCCTTACTGACTAGTGGTAAATAGTCTTCTTGTCTCTAATACAACGAAGTATTATTTGGTGCAGGGCATAAGAATAGTGTTAAATTAAATTGTATCTATTAGTTATATTTATATTAATTATGTATAAAATATTTTTATATATTATTTGATTTGATGTATTAAAAATAATATGTATTGTATAAAAGAAATATTGACAAAAATACCTTTCACATTTATGATAGAAAAGATGTAAAAAAGATTTTGAAGGCCAATTGAGGTGACTGCAATGAGTAGAAGCAAACACTTGAACGTGAGAGCAAGGGATCACCCAACGAATGTTTTTAACCATGCAAATGTGTGCATTAAATCTCTTTGTATTACTAATACCTAGAAATCCATTATATTAGTAATACACACTTTAATACACAATAGAATATATAATTAATACAAGCATTAATTATACATAACATAAAAAGTACACCAAATATGATATTACTAATGCATACATTATTTTTGCTAATATACTCTACCAAACCACTCACAACTTATTATACTCCATATAAAGCAAATAATGAAAATAAATTTTTAGAAGTATAAAAGAACTGATAACAGATGCTATTATCTCACAAAAGAGGGTGAGTTATATTGGCAAGGAAATGTAAAACAAGAATGGAGTTGACAGACATTTTCCCCCTGTGATGATGTAGAGTTCTAACTTTGACCCAATTGGATGATATTGGGTTTTTAACGTTTTAGAAGGAATAATCAAAGGAAAACATTGAAGTTCGGAATCAAAAGGGTACAAATTGATTGAGAATTAATTGAAAGGGTAAATAATATTTTTTTGATAACATAAAAATTTTATATAAAACAATCATTCTGATCTTTGAAAAAATCAATTTACTTGAAATGGAGGGAGCTATTAAAGAGAAGACCAACATGATGGTTGATCAACCTACCACGGTATGCGTTTAACTCATATATCTCAATTCAAATTTACACCCATTTAACAGTCACTTATATTTTCAATTCACATTTACACTCTTTTAGCAGTGATATAAATATAGAAGTGACCACACCCTACAAACTTGTGTTCTATGACATGATCAAATCATGACCTAAATTATACTACAAAGCAAATAAATTAAAAGTGACATATATTCATACACATGGTCACGTAATGACAACAAGAGACATCACCATACACTTACATATATTCTTACACTTATTCAAGTAATGACAAGAAGAAGACATGACCATACACTTACATAAATATATTTTTCATTATGTAAATCTTTTTTTTGTTTACTTTAGTGAGCTTTAAAATGGAATCTCTATTTTCATTTTAAATAAGACAAAAATTTTATTTTAAATGCATACAGTAGTATCATGGAAATGTACACGTAATATTATGTTCAATGTGAACATCAACTATATTCAATATATATAAAAATAATATTGCATGCATTTTACGATAACTTCTTTATCAATTGGAATGATAAAGAAATATTAAAACGTTTACATGATAAATTACACAAAAAATATTAATAAAAAATTATTTTAATTTTTAAAAATCAAATATTGATAAATATTTTAAAACAAAAAGAGCACGTATTCTTTATTTGATTTTTATAATTTAATATTTCTCTTATAGTCTTGTATTAGTTCTTAATATTAGTAAAAATATTTATCTAAAATAATTTTTAATTTATAAAATGAAGATTAAATTAATTAATTTTTTATTTTACCCTAAAAAGTAATTATTTGAAAGAAAAAAAATATTTAAATGATAAAGGATAAATTAGCAAAAAATATATTTTTACCTTATAATGATGGAGGATAATATTGAACAATTCAAGAAACATCATGTGTTAAAGTCCTTTACAATGACATGAAAGTGAATTGGATTTGACGTATTTGAATTGTACAAAAATAAAGTTGTGAGATAAGTCAGTGCTTCAGAAATACAACAAGAGGGTAAGATTGTGCAGCAACAAATTAAAATAATCAATTAAAGGGTGCAGCAGGTAAGGCGCAGGTGTCAGGGCGCCTTACCTTTTTTGCTGTCAACATGCAGATTTTGCAGGTAAGGCGCATTGCCACCTGCGCCTTACTTTTTTTGCTGTCACCATTACTTTTTCGTCTGGGCCGTTAATGGACAGGGATAAGGTGTTGCGCCTTTGCCCTTTTGGTTTCAAAAAAATACTATTTACCCTTTCGGTTAATTCCCAATCAATTTGTGCCCTTTTGATTCCGGACTCAAAACATTGTCCTCACAGAGATTTTAAAGTTGGAAATTTGAGAAATTCTGATTTTTGAAATTTAAAGTCATAGTTGGATTTGTGAGATGTGTTCTTCTTTCCATTATGAAATTTTACTTCTTTAACTATTGTTATGATCAAATTAATAAGTCGCTTTTCCAATTTGTTGTACTCAAATTTTCATATACTTGGATCTTTCAAGATGTTCTTACTTGTTGGTTTCAAATCAAGACCACCAGAGACAAAACAATAAAGTTGAAGAATTATTTGCAAGCATGTCAAAGTGATCATGCAAATACTAGTCCATCTGTCATATCATCATTTCAACAAAATATCAACACTAGTTAAATTCTAGTTCTATATATTTACAATCATAGTCATACATTTTTTCTTTCTATCTTTATGTCTGCAAAAATGACATAGAAGTTTCTCTAACAAAGATTAGTTAATTTGGACCCAACAGCTCAAGTACATAACTTCTCTCATATTGCTTTGCATTGTAGCAATTATTGAAGAAGAGAGTTTCTTAGCTTGAGAGAAAGATCTTTTGTTATTCTCTGTGTGTTGTGCCAAACACCTCAATGGGAAATCCCATCTATAACACAATGCATTGGAGGCTAATGTTTACATTCTCCTCCGTGTAATTATAATTTTTGATGAATATATAGGTTGGAGTCATGCCTAACTTTGCCATCATACGGATGGATATTAAATTTTTTTTAAAAATCTACAAAATCCAACTTGATCTTTTAAGGCCTCCACTGCTCCAATACTGGCTGGTACCATCGACATTTTGATTTAATTTCTTCTGAAATTTAACTTTGTTTTTTCTTCTTTTGTTTTGATGATAAATTCCTATTTTTGATGATTTTGAAAAGTGCAAATTTTATAAATGTCAAACATATAAAACCTAATTATGGTACATAATTATAGTTTGGGTAATAACATTTCGTAACTATACTTATAGTAGCATTTGTGTAATTCACGAAGTATTTGTATTTTGTATAATTCGTTATACAATTCTTGCACAATATTTGTATAATTCGCTATACAATTCATAGTATTTGTATATTTCGCTATACAGTTTGATTTGCTTACAACTTTTGTATAATCGCACACAATATTTATATAAATCACGTGAATTATACCAAACTCAAACTATAATTACAATTAGATGTTTGTCACGAGCCATAATTAATCCAAACTATAATTATATTAGCTAATTAATTAAAATATATTTACTTATTCAAGTAATTTTTCCCCTTTTTAATTATTTAATTTCATTTGTTTTCTAGTTATTTTGTCCGTGATGAAAAGGGAAATTGTTATCCCCGTATGGAACTTGCAATGGAAAAGACAAAATAAGAAAAATATTTAAGAATCTGAGTCCATAGAATTCACTGTGTGTCCTTAAGGAATTTAATCCCC